>PITA01020263.1:0-35441 GCA_004023965.1 Spilogale gracilis
GGGGAGTCTGCTTCTCCCTCTGATCTTCTCCCCTCTCATGCTCTCTCTCAAATAAATAAAATATTTTTTAAAGCAAGGAAGGAAAGGAAGGAAGGAAGGAAGGAAGGAAAGAAGGAAGGAAGGAAGGAAGGAAGGAAGGAAGGAAGGAAGGAAGGAAGGAAGGAAAGGAAAGGAACAGACTACCACCAATATAAATTTCCCAATAATTCTTTTTTTGTTTTAAAGATTTTATTTACTGGGGCGCCTGGGTGGCTGAGTTGGTTAAGCAACTGCCTTCGGTTCAGGTCATGATCCTGGAGTCCCAGGATCGAGCCCCACATCAGGCTCCCTGCTCGGCAGGAACCCTGCTTCTCCCTCTCCCACTCCACCTGCTTGTGATCCCTCTCTGGCTGTGTTTCTCTCTGTCCAATAAATAAATAAAATCTTTAAAAATATGTATTTTATTTATTTATTGGACAGAGAGATAGTGAAAGCCAGAGAACACAAGCAGAGTGAATCGTAGAGGGAGGGGGGAAGCAGGCTCCCCTCTGAGCAGGGAGCTCGATGCAGGGGCTCCATGTAAGGACCCTGGGATCATGACCTGAGGTCTGACGGCAGACCCCCCCCCAACAAATGCCTAAGCCACCCAGGTGCCCCTCCAGATAATTCTGCTAAGGAAAATGAAGGCAATCCCAATGGGTGTATACTGTAGGATTCCATTTATATAACATTTTAGAAATGACAACCATGGAAAAGGAGAGCAGGTTAGTAGTTGGCAGGGATTAGGGACAAGGGGGAATAGTAGGGCAGAGAAGGCAGGGGAGGCAAACAAAGGGCAGCCTGAGGGAGGGACCCCACAGTGATGAGAACGTTCTGAATCTTCACTGTACTGTGTTACCACTGGGGAAACTAAGGAAAAGGCACACAGGATCCCTCTGTATTACTTCCTACAACTGTATGTGAACTGACAATGATCTAAAAAAGAAAAAAAAATTAATAAAGTCCCTCTTCTGCAATGTCTTTTTTTTCAATACCAGAAATTCAGGCTCTCCCCTCTCAACATTCTTTCTTCTTCACAAACCCCAAATAACGAATTGGTGAATGTATTCTGCATGCGGGACAGACATGAATGGCAGGGATGCAAAAGAACAGACTGTATGGGTTGAATGGTGGCCCCTAAAACACAGGACACCATGTCCCAGCCTTCAGAACCTCAGAATGTGACCTTATTTGGAATAAAGGTCTTTGCAGAGGTAACTAAGGTTAAGGACCTTGAGATCACGCTAGATTAGGATGGGTACTAAACCCAACGACAAGTGTCTTTAGAAGAAACAGAAAAGGAGTAAACACAGACACACAGGGAATGCCCTGCCAAGACAGGGGAACAGACCAGAATGTGTAAGGCAAGCAGCTCCCCCAGCAACCAGCAGAAAGGCAAGGACCAGATCTGCCTTCAGAGGCTCCAGAGGAAACCAACGCTGCCAGCCCTCTCATCTGGGGCTTCTAGCCTCCCGGACCATAAGAGAGTAAACGTTTCCTTTTTTACATACATTTGTGGCAATTTCTTACTGCAGCCTAGAAAGTGAGTGCACCTGCCATTTTTTAGTGGGCTCGATTTCTCTCTTTTTTTCATCACGGAGGATGTGAGCACTTTCTTCAGCTTCTATTTTTATATACTCCTGGACACAATTTTTTTTCTTCTTCCAGAGGATATATGCCATAAGGGCATACCGTTTCACTTTATAATCTTTTCCTGCAGAATTCTTCCTGGTATTTCTGTTTGCCCTAAGAGTAAACTATCGCTGGCTGGCATTATCAAGTGTCGACTTCCTCAAATATCCTGGTTAATCATTATCATGCATCCTCAACCCATTTAAGACTTGACTACACTTGTCAGTAAAACCGCACAGCACTGAACTTCATCTACGGTTTACCCAGTGACCAACAAGTTGCTTCTAGTCTGGCAATGGGTGATTCAGGGCCTTTAAGATGAGAATCAGGGACTCCTGGGTGCCTCAAGTGGATTAAGCACCTGCTCTTTGGCTCAGGTCATGATCCCAGCGTCTAGGATGGAGTCCCGCATTGGGCTCCCAAATCAGCAGGGAGTCCACTTCTCCCTGTCCCTGCCACTCCCTCTGCTTGTGTTCTCCTTCTCTGATAATACAAATCTATAAACAAACAAACAAATAAATAAAATGGGAAGCCATGATCAGGCTGCAGATGGGTAAAAATGCCATTCCAGAGAACATCTGTGTTTGACAGAAGTACACCATAAACTTCTGAGCAAGGCAGATTAAAAATAAAACAAGACAGACAAAAACTGCCCACTCACCACAAAGTTCTAAAAGGCGAAAAATGGGCCTTCTGGCATCAGGCCTATTCTAGGACCTGGCCTGATTCCTGACGCTCCCAGGAATACACGGGGCAATAAAACCTCTGGGGCTGTTAACAACCGTTACCAACTGTGAGGCTTGATCCCCCCTCCACCAACGGGTGGTAAGTGTTAATGGACTTGACGCACAGGAGACGTGGCTAACACAACGTACATGTTCAATAAAAACCATTTTCTTGGGGCGCCTGGGTGGCTCAGTTGGTTAAGCGACTGCCTTCGGCTCAGGTCATAATCCCGGAGACCTGGGATCGAGCCCCACATCAGGCTTCCTGCTCGGCGGGAAGCCTGCTTCTCCCTCTCTCACTCCCCCTTGCTTGTGTTCCCTCTCTGGCTGTGTTTCTCTCTGTCAAATAAATAAAATCTTTAAAAACAAAACAAAACAAAACAAAACATTCTCTTCCCTAAGACCCCTCAAATTTTCATCGCTATAAATATTTCTTGGAAGCAGTCCATTGAGAAGCTTTTGTGACTGAAACCTCTGTGATTCATTCCCCTATGCCTGCCTTTCGTCCTCACTATCAAAACTACTGAGTGACATTCTCTAGGGCAGAATTCTGTCATCTGTCCCGGCTTTACTAAGTTCCATCTTGGTGATCTAAAACCTGAGCTGAAATTCTAGTTGTTGTTGTTGTTTTTGCAGTTCTCACCCTGGTTTTTCCATGTACTTTACTCCTCAAGGTCATCAGCAGTTTCAGAGTCAAGTACAAAATAGCACCGAGTCCCCTTCCTTCCCACCCCATGTCCCACCACCTTTCTGCCTACCTCTCGGCAGCCGCTGTTTTCCATTCTGTGCCCATCCGTTCAGGGGCGGTTACCACAGGGAAAAACCTGTACGTGTGAAGTTTTCAAACATGAACACAATGTTGCCCGTACCTTCACTCACGCACTTATTGAAGACCATCCCACAGTGCATTTAAGAATACCTCCTTCCTATGAGCCTCACTGCCTTCATACAATGTCCTGTGAAGGAACCACAATGTGGAGGGGCTGATGGACATTTAAATGGTGCTCAGATTTCTCCTAAAACGAGCTTTATGCGGGCACCTGGGTGGCTCAGTCAGTTAAGCATCTGCCTTCCTCTCAAGGTCACGATCCCGGGGTCCTAGGATCGAGTCCCACATCGGGCTCCCTGCTCAGAGGGGAGCCTGCTTCTCCCTCTGGCTGCCACTCCCCCTGCTTGTGCTCTCACTCTCTCTCCCTGACAAATAATACTTTTTAAAAAATTAAAAAATTAAATCTTAAAAAAAAATAAAAAACTAAAACAAGCTTTATACAAGTAGGACAAGTTTCTAGTACTAGATTTGCTAAGGTAAAGAATCTGCATTTTTTAAAAAAATTTCCATACATAAGGCCAGACAGCCCCCATCAGTGATTCACATATACCTACTTCCTCATACTCTTTAGGGATATCTAACTTCATGCTAGCTATCTAATTTACCACTCTGTTTTAAGTGAGAATAAACATCTTTTACATGCCTTCTGTTTTTGTTTTTTTGGAAACCACACTGCTGATACTCTATCCTCACTTCTCTGCTCAGTTATGGGTTCCTCCTCTTCCACAAAAGCTCTTTATATACTAAGAAAATGGGCTGTTTCCCATTGTATCACCAATGTTTTTTCCAGTTTACTGTCTTTTTACTTTGAAGTGGTGTCTCCCGATCAAAAATTTTATTTATGTAAATGGACACATTTTCTAATGTTTCTTTATCATATTATAGTTTGAAAGGACTTCCTCACACAGAAATTTATAATAAATTCCCCTACGATGTCTTGTGCTCCGTGACCTTGACACCCTTGCTTTACCTTCAACTCCCGGGATCCCAGCTGGATGGAGGGGGGACCACGAGGGGGGACCACGAGGGGGGACCACGAGAGGGCACGAGGGTGCCAGGAGCTTCCAGCCTGACGGCCAAGAATGCGATGGCAAGCAACTGAACGGAAATGAGATGGAGAGCTGAGGGCTGTAAGGAACTTCCTGTGCACATACAAACAGTTACAGAAAAACCTGCAGCTGTGTCCCTCTGCAATTTCTCCGGAAAAAGACACGGGCTCTGCGTTCAGCCCTCAGGCCCACAGCTGCACACAGGCTAAGGAGTCAGGCCTGGGGCCCCAGGGAAAGACTGGGAATGCCGCAGCAAGTATGGAGGACGTCACAGACCAAGGCCATGCGTCAAGTTACCTTTCTTTACAAGGTGTATTTTTCCCACCCTGTGCAGGATATTGTTGAGTATGACATCCTGGGCCCCTGGGTGGCTCAGTGGGTTAAGCCTCTGCCTTTAGCTCAGGTCATGATCTCGGAGTCCTGGGATCGAAGCTGCATCGAACTCTGCTGGGCGGGGAGCCTGCTTCCTCCTCTCTCTCTACCTGCCTCTCTGCCTACTTGTGATCTCTCTCCCTGCCAAATAAATAAATAAAATCTTTTTTTTTTAAAGTATGAAATCCTGTTTCTCCCACCACGGGAAACAGCCAAGATAAGCACACACCCCCACCAAAACAACAACAACAAAAAAACAAAAACAAAAAAGATTCATGGGGAGTTTCGGTCCAAACAAGTCTTCTATTAATAATAATCCATAACCGAAGGCAGGAAAGTAAGAAGCACATCGCACATCAAGTGTCTGTAATCTCACTTTGACAATCTCCTCTCCTAGGCGCCCATCTCACTTGAAATGGCTCCCACACATTTCCAGAAAGTTTCCTTGGGAAGTGTCCTATCGTGTGCTGTCTCTCCAGATCGCGTGAGAGGCTTGCCATCTCTTCCTACATCCTTCAAACAGAACCCTCCTGCCAGAGCCTGGCTCAGTAAACCCTGTGAGGAGCCACTAAGCATCTTCTTTCTTATTAAAATTATCTGTAAAATCGTATTAGGAAACCTGGATATCCACATTAAAAAAAAAAAGAAAGAAAGAAAAGAGGCTGGAACTCCACCTGTCACAATATACAAAAATTAACTCAAAATGGATCAAAGGCCTAAATGTAAGAGCTGAAACTATAAAACTCCTAGAAGAAAAGAGAAAAAGCAGTGGATTTGGCAATGATTTTTTGGCTATGGTGCCCAAAACACAGATAACAAAAGAAAAAATAAGTGAGATGGACTTCATCAAAAATGAAAAGCTTTTATCTATCAAAGGATACTATCAACAGAGTAAAAAAGCAAACTAAGGAATAGGAGAAAATATTTGCACATCTCATATCCAACTGTATCTACAATATATAAAGAACTCCCACGAGTCAACAACAGCAAATCAATTAAAAAAATGACAAAAGGGGCGCCTGGGTGGCTCAGTTAGTTAAGCGACTGCCTTCGGAGACCCGGATCAAGTCCCACACTGGGCTCCCTGCTCGGCAGGAAGCCTGCTTCTCCCTCTCTCACTCCCCCTGCTTATGTTCCCTCTCTAGCTGTGTTTCTGTCAAATAAATAAATAATATCTTTAAAACAAACAAACAAAAAAAAGATCCTTCACTTAAAAATAAATAAATAAATAAATAATAAAAAACTGACAAAAGACTTGAACAGACACTTCACCTAAGAATATATACAGACAGCCAGTAAGTACAGGAAAAGATATTCAACATCACTAATCTAGGGAAATGTAAATCGAAACCACAATGAGATACCTCTTCACACCAATTTACGATGGCTATCATTGGGGGGGAACAAAACACAGAAAATAATAAAAGTTAATGAGGCTATGAAGAACTGGAATCCTGTGCACTACTGGTGGAAAACAATATAGCGACTCCTCAAAACATTAAACACAGAATCACCATAGAGCGAGCAATTCCACTTGTAGGTAGATACCCAAAAGAACTGAAAGCAGGAACAGGTACCTGTGTTCATAGCAGCATTATTCACAAGAGCAAAAAGATGGAAACAAACCAAGTGTCTACTGACAGATGAATCAATAAACAAAATGTGGTAAACACATACAAAGAAATATCTATTCATCCTTAAAAAAGAAGAAAATTCTGACCCATGTTATATCATGGATAAACCTTGAGAGAATTCCCCAAAGAATTAAGCCAAATGAAACAAGCCAATCATAGAAGGACAAACACTATTCCATTCCACTTATATGAGATACTGAGAATAGTCAAATCCATAGAGACAGAAGGGAGAACAGTGGTTGCCAGGGGCTGGAGGGAAGGGAAAACGAGGAGCTATTGTTTAACAAGTACAGAATTTAAAATGGAGAAGACAAAAAGTTCTGGAGATAGATGGTGGCGACGGTTGTACAAGAAGGTGAGTGCACATAATGCCACAGAACTTTAAGCTTAAAAAATGGCTCCGATGGTAAATTTACATCATGTATATTTACCACAAGGAAATCATTATTTATATTCCTACTCTCTTCTCTATCACTAAATCAAGGGCAAGGATCTCAACTCATTAATCTTTGTACACCTATCCCAATGCCACCCATTCAATAAAAGTATTCTGAACCTAAGTCATATTTATCTCATGCAGAGTCTCTAAAACCAAGATGCACTCCAGGGTCCAGGTCCGAGGACTGAAACATAGCACCTAAAACCATGACAGAGGCAGGAGGAAAAAACCTTCTCATATCACCTTTTCCTCAGTTACAGAAATCAATTCCCTCACTAACCAAACTTAATTAAAATAAATCAACAGCCTGTATTACTAGTTACCAACTTCACGCCATGGTCTCAGGGGGTACCTACTTCCTGGTATGGGAGAAACACAAGCATATAAGTTTAATCTCCCAGAGTTAACTTCCTCTTGCAGGTAGATTTAAAAGACTGCCTTTGCTCCTAGCCCTCCTTTTCTTCCTCTCCCTGCTCCCCATACCGGCCAGCCACACACCAAGTATCTCTGGAAGAACCAGTGAGGGAGAATGAGAGCTTTCCGCTAAGCAGGCGGAGGCATTAATCTTGGTCTCCTCTTTATAGAACCAAGAATCCTGACATGACTTCCATCACCACTGATGGGAGCCAACTCTGATTATGGATATTCTGTGTAATTAGTTGTTACAACCAGGGTTATCCTAGTTAATCCTGCCCCTTCCTTCTCTAAATGTTCTCATGGAGTCCCTGGTGACCATCACTAGCGTGCCCATTTCAAATCACCTTTAGGAGGCTCTCATGGTAGACACTGTATTTGAAGAGCTGCCTACCGAAATGGAATGCATAGCCAGTGCCTTGCTTTTTTATGTGGGAGAGGTTTAAAGCGACAATATGACACAAGCTTATCTTTTTACGCAAAAAAAAAGAAAGTAAGGAATATATAAATGAAAGAACACCAAGCCCCCTTCTCTGCAAAAAAAGAAAAAGCAAGCACAGGAACACCTGGGTGGCTGAGTCACTTAAGTGTCTGGTCTGCCTTCTGCTCTGGTCCCGGTCCCAGGGTTGAGGGATCAAGTCCAGTATCTGGCTCCTTGCTCAGCAGGGAGCCTGCTTCTCCCTCTGCCTGCTGCTTTCCCTGTTTGTGCCTTCTCCCTCTCTTTTCTCTGGCAAAAAAAGAAATAAAAGCTTAAAAAAAAAAAGGCAAGAGCAGAAAATGCGAGGAACCACAGTTCTCCAAGCTTTTTCTCCAGTGGCTCTCACAGCTGTGCTCACATGCCTGCTGGAGGAGACTCACCACCTTGCCACCCTGGCAACACCCCTTGTCTGGGACCCAGGAAACCACTCACAGCGCCGCCAACAGCAAGCACCAAGAATTCTGTCCACAGGCAAGAGTATGAAAAATGTGTGTCCTTCTAACAAATAATTCAACTTTTAGGAATCGATCTTAAGGAAATAATTAAAGAGGAACCAAATGTCCATCCATGCAAAAGCACTGAATGACAACCTACACCGAAACAATGAAGGGGATGGATAGGATTTGTTGCATAAGTCTTGGCACACACAAAAAATGCTAATGACTCATGTTTGCATAGAATATTTGGTAACATGGGGGGCGCCTGGGTGGCTCAGTCGGTTAAGTGTCTGTCTTTGGCTCAGGCCATGATCTCAGGGTCCTGGGATCGAGCCACATCACCTTTGGGATTCTCTTTCTCTTTCTCTCCTTCTGCCCCCTTCCCCCGGTTGGTGCATGTGCTCTCTCTCAAATAAGTCAATCTTAAAAAAAGAAGAAAAAGAAGACTATTCGGTAACATGGGAAAACGCTCAGGAGACGTGATAGAAAACTGTTTTCTTCTCAGTCTCATCCAAAGACAAAATAAGCTTTATGGCTGTATATATACTAAAGTTCAGAAAAGAAACATAACAGTTTCAACAAAGAAGAGGTCTGGGTGAAGGAAGAAGTCACTGTTTTCTTCTTTACACTATTCTAATTATTTTTTATACAGCAAATGACATGGCGCAAGCAGCAAGAGGCCCAACCCAAAACCCTCGGACGAGACCCATGCAAATCATTAAATGACATTTGTGTCTGGACGGTTACGGCTGTTTACAATGCTTAAAAATGACTGCGAAGAGGAAAAGCCATGCTCTCCGGGAAGGTTTATCACCCATTATCATTAGGATGCATGGTGCTTGGGCAGAGATGGGAAAATGTCTGTGGTTTCCTACTCTCGTTTGGCACCCTGAGTCTGACCACTACAAAGCCAAAGAATGTACAAAAACAGGTGGCAGATCGGGAACGGTGATGTGTGGGGCCACGTACCTAGTAGCTGGAAAAATCTAGACCTATTAAAAAATAAATGATTTATAACACATGCAAGATGGCCATCATGTTTAACAAACACATAATGGAAGTGACAGATATCATAAATGCTGTTTCTTTTTCTGAAGATTTACTTATTTGAGAGCTGGAGAGCTTGTGCACGAGCACTAGTGGGGCAGGGGCACAGAGGGACAAGCAGACTCCCTGCTCAGCCCCCATGTGGGGCTCGATTCCCGGACCCTCAGACCAAGACCTGTGCCAAAGTCAGATGCTCAACTGACTGCATCGCCCAGGTGCCCCCTCATAATGTGCTTTCTCTAGACATTTTGGAGAATCTAATTTTTATCAACGAAGAAACAAGTCTCCAATCCAGCAATTAGGAAGACCAGATGATCTCTATACCTGCAACACTCTTCATTTCTAGGACATCCAGTCTGAGGTTATTTAGGCTCAGCCCTGTTAAGGTCAATTCCAAAACTAGTTTGGGGTCACTTGGGTGGCTCAGTCAGTTAAGTGTTCAACCCTTGATTTCAGCTCAGGTCTTGATTCTAGGGTCCTGAGTTCAAGCCACGTGTTGGGCTCCATGCTGGGTGTGATGCCTGCTTAAAAACAAAAACAAAAACAAAATCCCCAAAAAACTAATTTCAAGTATGCTTTTTTAGCATCTGGTTCCAGTGACAACCCCCCTATAACCCATGGAAGGTCCAGGCTTGGAAAGAAGATTTGCCTCTATACAAAATACCCTCCAAGCAGCCCCACTCACACACACACTGCCTCTGGAACGTGCATGGGCTGTTCAAAGGCGCAAACTCATCTTTCCATGCAAATGAGTAAGAATTAGGTCCCCAATGTAGCTTCCGTTGTCAACTTCACCCGTACTGCTGACAAAATAAGTGACCATGCGTCTACAAAGAGAGAAAACCACGCCACCATGGTGGTCAAATCCGAGGAAAAATGAAAATCTGTACAAGTGAGTAAATTCTGCTGCCCGAGGATATAGAAAAGCTATTTCTATTTCTGACGCTTTTTTCTTCGACGCGGCTTGTCCAACACACAGGGGTCCACCTCCCTCTGGATGCTCTACTCTGTGCCTCTGCCATGCCCCTTCTCTGTGTGTCCCTTGGGGTCAGCAGGCAAAGCAGACCTCTGGTACAGCTG
This sequence comes from Spilogale gracilis, assembly GCA_004023965.1. Classification (NCBI taxonomy): domain Eukaryota; kingdom Metazoa; phylum Chordata; class Mammalia; order Carnivora; family Mephitidae; genus Spilogale; species Spilogale gracilis. Next base: position 10,155 of record PITA01020263.1, read on the forward strand.
GCGCCAGGCATGGGAAAGGCAGTACCCTCTGAATGGGTACCTCTGCACTCTTTCTGGGCATCTCTCTTCTTGGAGCCCCGAGGCTGGCATGGAATCACATGTTTCCTAGGTTCCAGATCTGGATGGAGCAGCTGACAACCAGACAGTAAAAAAAAAAAAAATAAAAAACCTCTTTAAACAGCCAAATGCCTACCAAGGTCCCCAATTTAAAATCAAGCTTTGTGGTTTTTTCCTACCCATTCTTCTTCCAGATACAAGTGAAAGGGAATGGAACAAATGTGGAGTATCTCTGTAGGACACTATTTATTCTCATCGAAGGGTTAAGCTCTTGTCAAGGCCACTCAGCAACGACATTAAGATCTGTGAGCTGAACCTAGACACCCCCCCACACTGGCGCTCAAGTCAGCCGAGGCAGTCACGGCCAAGATCGAGCGGCCAGCAACCCCCTGACTATACGATTAAGGCAGCAAATAAAGGCTGACCTAAGTCTCAGACTGTAGCTATTCCAGGTGTGTGGAATCCTTTTCAATCACTTCTCTTTACAACGAAGTCTTTGAAGGTGTCAGGACTTGAAAGAGCTTATCTGAAACCCACTGGCCTTGAGGTTCCAAGGTGACCGGTGTGTTCCTCCAAAGGACCTCAGAGTAGCCAAGGAGTGGCCAGAAGACAGCCTGAGGACATCTCCAGTCCTGGTGCAGGACTGCGTTAGCAAGGGCAAGAGAGTTCGGGACGCAGCGGGAAGTCACAGTCTCGAGCAGGTGCAACGCTTAGCTTCCTGGACTTTCTGAGACCGCTGGGGACGGAGCGAAGATGGAGAATAAGACACTGAATGTGAGCAGAAAGACTGCTGGGGGTACAGAGGAGCAGACTCTCATGTTTCATTCAAGTATTTACTGAGGATCTCTCCCAAGGCTGATGGGAGGACTTAGGACTTTCCTTACAATGAACAACGACCTTCAAGTGGGAATCACTACAGAATAAAAATGATGGGACCTCCAGTCCAGCTCCTTCTACTCCCCACGGGCCATCCGATACTTCATCAGTTTACCGAAAATGTAGCATAATTTATAAATTACAAATGTGGTATCAGGTGCCTGGGTAGCTCAGTGGGTTAAAGCCTCTGCCTTCACTCAGGTCATGATCTCAGGGTCCTGGAATCGAGGCCCACATCAGGCTCTCTGCTCAGCAGGGAGCCTGCTTCCTCCTCTCTCTCTGCCTGCCTCTCTGCCTACCTGTGATCTCTCTCATCAAATAAATAAATAAAATATTTTTTCAAAAAAAATAGTATCATAAAATTGTCATTATTTCCCTGGAGGCAGATCTATATTTAATCCAGATGTATCCGGGTGACCTTGGGCTAAGGGGTTAACCTCCTTTGACCTAACTTTCTAGTAAGAGGGCCAGGTAGAGGGCACCTAGCTTTCAGACATGGTAAGGGACATCATAAGTAGTAAGTAAACCACAGCTAATCCCATTATTGCTTGTTGCTGACACAAATCGTTTCGGGGATGGGTCATTTGCTTTCAATCCAGTTGACCCTGTGAACAGGGTGCTACCAGGGTCTGAGATGCAGGGGAAGGTTCAGAGCTGGGACCCTGAGGACAGATGACACTTGCATGAATGTTCGGGCAAGATCAAGTAAGAGGCAGCAGCAGAGGGCAGCTGAGGTTGACCAACTCAAGACAGCAGCTAAGGATGGAGGCCAGGAGTCTCCAACAGAGGAAGGGGACAACTACGGGCCCCTCCCTTGACATCCCACAAATTCAGGGGTAGCCACTAGTGTCCAGCGTCACTCTCCAGTCAGCCGCCTACTCTAGGGGAGGATGGGATCCACTCGAACAGCTGTCCCAGGATGTTCCAAGTGCATGTGAAAAACAAGGCCTTGGGGCGCCTGGGTGGCTCACTCGGTTTAGCTCCTGACTCTTGATCTCAGCTCAGGGCTTAACCTTGGGGTCGTGTGTTCAAGCCCCGCAAACAAGGCCTCTTCGCATAGACCTCACACAGTCCTTCACTCCCCGTGTCAGAACTCGATGAACTATCTTCTCTCGTTCATCCCTCAACACGTAGGAACAAAAAGCGACGCCAGCAGAAGTTACCTAGCAGAGCCCGGTCCAGAGAACTAGGCTCACAGTTTCCTCGGCCCCTTTCTTTTTTCTTTTTTTTTTTTTTTTAAGATTTTTATTTATTTGACAGACAGAAACACAGCCAAAGAGGGAACACAAGCAGGGGGAGTGAGAGAGGGAGAAACAGGCTTCCCGCCGAACAGGGAGCCTGATGTGGGACTCGATCCTGGGTCTCCAGGATCATGACCTGAGCCGAAGGCAGTTGCCCAACCAACTGAGCCACCCAGGCGCCCCAACTCGGCCCCTTTCAACACTGGCTTTGCTAAATGAACAGTCCCTGAAGGCCTCAGGCAGCTGGGTCCAGGACCCAGCACTGGCTCCCACGGTCATCTTTGTTAGTCTGAACACACCTGGAGTGCCCACATCACCCTTGCCCCGTCGGCCACTCCTCTGCTCTTGCCTGGCTTGGCGTCTGCGAACACCTTCTCGGAGATAAGGAAAGCAAGGAAGGGACATTCCTCTGACAAAGTCTGTGAAACTCTCCCAGTGGCTGGGGGCTCTCCCCGGGGCGGAGGGAGGAGCACCAGGCAGCGAGTCAGTAGGGAACCACCTGCACCCTTGCAGAATGGGACAGGAAAGGGGTACTGCTGACTCAGCAGATCCCGCGACATGCCCAGACACTTCTGCTGCAAAGCCTGATGTAACCTTCTCAGACTTGGCCAGTCTCCCCAGGGACAAGCTCCCAGGCCTATCAGAGCAGCCAGCTGCTTGTTCGTTCCTCTGTCTGTGAGACTGAGCCTCATGGGCACGGCTGCCAGGGGGACACACAGGGAACCAGTCATTCACTGCGTGACACCTGGGTGGTGCCAGCAGTCCAATGACACACAACCCAGGTGCAGGAAGCACAGAGGAGAACTGGAGAGACCCACATGTTAATGCTTGGTTCCACTCCTCACTGGCTGAGCCACCTCGAGCAGATTACTTAACCTCTCTGAGCCTCTACTCCCTCCCCTGAAACAGAAGACCAATGCCTCACACCTCAGGACAAAAGTAAATGGGAACTTTTTTTTTTTTTTTTAAGATTTATCTGATACAGAGAGAAGAGCACAAGCAGGCAGTGTGCCAGGCAGAGGGAGAGGGGGCAGCAGACTCCCTGCTGAGCAAAGAGCCCGATGCAGGGCTCGATCCCAGGACCCTAAGATCATGACCTGCTCAAGGCAGACAACCGATTAAGCCACCCAGGTGTCCCAAACGGGCACCCTCCTTTTTTTCTTTTTTAAGATTGTATTTATTTATTTGACAGAGAGAAACACAGCTACAGAGGGAACACAAGCAGGGGAGTGAGAGAGGGAGAAACAGGCTTCCCACTGAGCAGAGAGACTGATGCGAGTTTCGATCCCCCTGGGATCATGACCTGAGCTGAAGGCAGATGCTTAACAACTGAGCCACCCAGGGGCCCCTCGAATAGGGACCTTTTAATCTGCATGTGCATCTGGCAGAAGTGGCTCAACCCTCAGTAAATGCGGGAGTGCCTCCTATGCCTGCCTCACGCACAAACCTGAATATTGCTACCTCGACATTGCTTTGTAATGGTCTGGAAGAACTCACTTTTCTCCAGTCCTCTGACCAGGCTCACCTCCCTCACTTCCTCAGAACTCCTCTGGACCACTCTCTGGGTCCCTCCAGCAGAAACACACACAGGGAAGCTGCTCCCAGACGACAGGGCTGGCCTGGTGACATCTAACCCCTTTAATGGTGAACCCTTTATGGTCTGTTTATTTGCTTTTTCAGACTTATTTAATTTAGAGGGAGAGACAGCACAAGCCAGGGGAAGGGCAGAGTCAGAGGAAGCAGCAGACTTCCTGCTGAGCAGGCAGCCCCACACGGGGCTTAAACCCACTACCCTGAGTTCACGACCTGAGTGGAAATCAAGTGCTGGACACTTACCCAACTGAGCCACACAGACGCCCCCAGTACTAACCCTTTAATAAGTGAGGCCACCACTGAGAGCCTAAGGCAGAAGCTGAGAGGTAAAAAGGACAAAGAGGCTCAGGGGTCAGAGGGTGGGAACGCGGAATGACAGAGGGCAGCCAGAGCAGCAGGTGAAGGACACGTGAAGGACACGATTCAAGCACCGCGGCCTGGCACACAGGCCTGTGCAGCGGGGCCAGGGCTGCTGGTCCTGCCTCTCACCCCTGCTGCGGACCTGGTGGGCGCACACGCTGCTCACCCCTCCTCCTCCAGCTCGGACATCCTCTCCGCTGCCGGCCGTCCCCGGCTTCTGGCCCCTGAGATTCTGTCTCCCTCGGGGCCCTCCCAGCACACACCACCCTGCGTGTGGCACCAGGGGCTCGGCTATGCGGCCACCGCATCCACCCGCTCCCTGTCCTCATCTCCGGGTGAGGGATACGACAGGTACTCCGGGCCCCCCGACGGCACTAGAGACTCGGGGAGACACTTGCCTACCGAAGGCGCCTCATCGGCTTGCAGCCCCCAGGGACTCAGAGAGAACAGGAGTCAAGTACCAAGTCTAGCCACGTGTGCCTCTGGAAGACACTTTTCATTTTTGCACCGCAGTTTTACCACGTGTTAAAGGAAGGGAGAGGAGTAAGGCCACGGCTAGCGCTCAGAGTCCAAATGCTTTCTCAGGCCCCCAGCTATCCCAGAGGGCTGTATTTGAAGTATATATCCTTCATTCTCGGGCTCTAATACTGGTCCCCACCGACAGGTGCAGCTATTGAAGGAATGACATTTGACTCTTAAAGTGTTTTCCAATTCATGCATCTATTAAAGCCTCCCAGCTCCCACTGCATGAGCCCTAAGCCGGTGCCGGGAAGGCCAACAGTTAAATCACCACCTGGCCCACAGAACACAAGCAAGCTGACGCGTGTCACAACTCCTCGTCAGCTCACTGAAGTCATTCCAAGTCTCTTTTCCTAAGAGACACCCCTCTGGCCAGCTGCAAGATAAATAAATATACACAAGAATGTCAACGAAGAAATAAGACTAAGAACATGGGTGGAGTGGTTACAAAGAGGAAGATTTTTTTTAAAGCCTTTAAAGCTCATTACAAGACACCAAGCGGAAAACAAATATATGAAAACAAACAAACAAACAAAACTCACTTAATACCTCACACGTCAGGTATTAGGGATACAAGAGGCACTTAATCTTGTTTAAGATTGTTTGCTAGAAAAATTAAGCATTAACTATACGCTGCCCACTACTTGGGGGACCCCAATCAGCTTAGTAGAAACCAGGCTTCAAAGACGCAGGACTGGCTGTCCCACTAGCTGTGTGGGCACAGTAAGACACTCCTGAGGCCTAGTTTTATCACCTATTATAGGTGGGGGATGGCTAAACGATTTATATAACATGTAACATATTGTTTAGAACATATAATGTGCACCATCTGCTGCACCTAGAGACACATACCACTCTGCCAAGGGGGAGTGCTTATGAGTCAAAAACATTTTCATACCTCTTTTCACACTTTATTCTCTCAACACCTCGCTGCCAAGGTCACCTTCCCATTTACAGAGAGGATGGAAAACTGTGGAGGCTAGCTGACTTGCACCAGGGCCCAGCCAGGAGGCTGGGCAGGAGCGGAGTCACAGAATTCCGACTGCTCTACTCAGAGACTCTCACCCAGGAGAAACAGACTTCCAGGTCCTCCCTGCCCGGGCATGCCGCAGCCTCTCCCTCCTCACTCCTGCACCCACCAGCTGTCCCAGAACCTCCATGCTCTACCTCACACGTGGCCCCTGCTTTCTGCACACCCGTGTCACACGCAGTGACTCCCGGCACGCCACCCAGAACAAGGTTCAAAAAGTACCTATTTGGGGGCACCTGTGTGGCTCAGTTGGTTAAGCGTCTGCCTTCTGCTCAGGTCATGATCTTTCTCCTCCTCCTTCTTCCCTTCCCCCCATCCCCACCTGCGCTCTCTGGCTCACTCGGTCAAATAAATAAAATCTTAAAAAAGGGGGGGGGCGCCTGGGGGGCTCAGTTGGTTAAGCGACTGCCTTCAGCTCAGGTCATGATCCCAGAGACCCGAGATCAAGTCCCACATCGGGCTCCCTGCTCGGCGGGAAGCCTGCTTCTCCGTCTCTCACTCCCCCTGCTTGTGTTCCCTCTCTGGCTGTGTTTCTCTCTGTCAAATAAATAAAATCTTTAAAAAAAAAAAAAAAAAAGGTACATATTCTACAGCCCTGCATGTGTGCGACGGTAACACAAAGTTCGGCTGACAGAGGTTAAGTGGGTCCCTGTCAGGACAGAAGAAGCTGGCAATGGAAAATGTGGGAATTGGGAAGGGTCTGGATATATACGTGAAGACGGTTTCACTTCCTACCATGGTGGAATCCGTCTGTGTTAAAATGTGTCAACAGTGAGCTGTTCTGAAACAAGATGGCAAGGATGCAGGATCTGTTGCTATATATAAGTGCCTTATTTTGGGACATCTTTGCTGCAAAATAAACGGGGATTTAGATAGGGACTGGAAATAGGCATTGAATGAGGATGACTCGTTACAAGTAACCTTCATATACTTAAGTCTGCTACTTCTGGAAAGAAGTCCTCAAGAGAGCTAGCTGCATGGGGCGCCTGGGTGGCTCAGTTGTTTAAGCAACTGCCTTCGGCTCAGGTCATGATCTCGGAGACCCAGGATCGAGTCCCACATCGGGCTGCCTGCTCGCTGGGAAGCCTGTTTCTCCCTCTCTCACTCCCCCTGCTTGTGTTCCCTCTCTCGCTGTGTTTCTGTCAAATAAATAAATAACATCTTAAAAAAAAAGAGAGAGAGAGAGAGAGAGAGAGAGAGCTAGCTGCCAATTCCAGCCTATGCCATTCCAGAGATAAAGAGTGTCCTTTCCATGTGTTTATTTGACAAGTGTCCGTCCAACCAAAGTAGAACAGTTCAAAGCAAAGAAAAAAACCGGAGGCCACCAGACATTGCACTACTTACTGTTCAAGGCTGAAAAAAATGGCAATCCTCATTCCCCCTGTGAGACACTTTTATGGTTCTGTCCCTTCTCTCTTCAATGTCCATGTGTTCAAGGTGTTTAGCAAATTATTAGAAACACCTGTTAAAAAGAAAACCACAAGCCCAAGATGGCATCACTTGGGCCAGGGCGGGTCGGCAAACTAGGGCTCAAGGCCTCACCTAACTGCGGTTTCCACCTTCCCCAGAAATGTGCTCTTAACCTGTCAGTAATTTTCTTTCTTTTTTTTTTTTAAAGATTTTATTTATTTGACAGAGAGAAACGCAGTGAGAGAGGGAACACAAGCAGAGGGAGCGAGAGAGGGAGAAGCAGGCTTCCCGCCAAGCAGGAAGCCCAAAGTGGGGCTCGATCCGGGGTCTCCAGGATCATGACCTGAGCCGAAGGCAGTCGCCCAACCAACTGAGCCACCCAGGCGCCCCAGTCAGTAATTTTCTGATGGGCACCAATGAGGGAATGCGTCTCACCCGCCCTCTCCATCCCCCAAAGGAAGCTGCAGCGTGATCCACCCCGTAAGATCCCCAGGCCTTCCCCTAAGGGAAGGTGACCTTGTCTGGAACAATCTTTTCTTTTCTCTTGCTCACAACTTCCTTGCCCTCACTCCTCCTTCCTATTAAAAAAAAAAAACAAAAAAAACCCTTCCATTTTATACAACTCCTCCAAAGGCCCTTGGACCCGCTAAAGGGGATGTGGCCTGATTCACGGATCATGTCATAAAGCCCAAGGGATCTTCAAACCCACTTGGTTGAATTCTTGTTTTTTGTTTTTTGGGGTTTTTTTGTTTTTGTTTTTGTTTTAAGATTTTATTTATTTATTTGACAGAGAGAAACTCAGCTAGAGAGGGAACACAAACAGAGGGACTGAAAGAGGGAGAAGCAGGCTTTCTACCGAGCAGGAAGCCTGATGTGGGGACTCGATCCCGGGTGTCCAGGACCATGACCTGAGCTGAAGGTAGTCACTTAACCAACTGAGCCACCCAGGCACCCCGAATTCTTGTTTTTTTAACACATCTTCAGAAGAGAATTTAACTTTTCAAACCCAGTTAAAAGCTTCTCCATTAGGTGCTCCGAAAGTAGGGTGTACTAAGTGTTGGGGAGCTGTAGGAAACACAGAAGCCCAAAGGAAAGAGACTGAGAACTGGAGTAAAGAAACGTAGTATCTATGGTCTAGAAAATATGTGGTGTAGTAAAGGCCAGGAGGGAGCAGCTTCAGAGTGAAAGGCAGAACAAAAACTGACATAAATATAAGACAGAGTTTTTTTAATCTAAAGAGATTCAAAAAATCACATTAAAAAAAAAAAGACTGGGGTGTCTGGCTGGCTCAGTGAGAGAAGCGTGCGAGCCCCACACTGGGTGTTGAGATGACTTAAAAACAATTTTTTCTTAGAGAGCAAGTGCCCGAGCAAGGGAAGGTGGGTCAGAAGGGAGAGGGAGGGAGACTCTTAAGCTGGCTCCCCCACCCAGGCAGCCTAAAAATAAAATATTTTAAAAAGCAAAAGATCACGGGGTGCCTGGGTTGCTCAGTCAGTCGAGCATCCCTCTTCCGATTTCGGCTCAGTTGCTAAGCTCAGGATCCCGATAAGATAAGGTAAGACAAGATAAGAAAAGATAAAAAAACAAAACAAAATACTGAGTTAGCCCTAAGAAGGGAGTTAGGGCCTGGGGGCAGGGACACAGGTCCCAGAAAAGGCCACAGCAGGGCTGTACTGGAACATGCACACATGCACGTACGGCCTCCTGCACGCACGTACCGCCGCCCGCACACGGGGTACAGCCGCCTGCACACATGTACCGCCTCCTGCACGCACGTACCGCCGCCCGCACACGGGGTACCGCCGCCTGCACACACGTACCGCCTCCTGCATACATGTACCGCCTCCTGCACACACGTACCGCTTCCTGCACACGGATAACACCACCTGCACACAGTTACAAGGCTGCACTGGTCAGGTCATGAGGGCTTAATACTACCTGTCAGTTCTCTGCATTATTCAAGTGATCAGATCCTAGAAAGAAACCACCGTTCACCTTCCCACAGAGTGCAAGCAATCACCTGACTGAAGTTAATGACCATCCCAGGCCCCAACAGCACGAGTTCCCCTCTCTCCCTGCAGGACTGGTTCCAAGGCCAAGCCCAGGCTTTCTGTGGGACACAGCACAGGAATTCTCCAGCCTCCGCCGGCGCTCCAAGGGGCCTGGCCAAAACCATTTCCAGAATCCACGACTTCACTGCTTCCTGTCTCTCCCTCAGGGCCAAAGGGAAGGCAGCTGTGAAAGGGGCCGCTAGGGTTCACACGGGCCAGAGGGCACGACTCTGACTGCACAGCAGCTCCAGCCGGAGGGCAGGTTGGAGAAGCTCCGGACCCCAGACATTCCAACTGTTAAGGAAGACACTTCCCAAGCAGAAATCTTTATGTTCAAGTGAACTCGGTCCAACCACTCTCATCAACAGACCAAGAGCCCCGTGGAGCTCTGCAGAGCCTTGAGCTTGTGCCCCAGTGAAGGGCTCCCAAGAAGGTAACTCATTTGTCCCGTTGTGAAATACCCAAGAAGGGAGTCACGATTAGGGTGTGGGGAGGGAAAGGAAGAGGCTCCAGGCCATCGCTGGTACCTCCGCCTGGGAAGCACTGGGCCACTGTTGGGGGGCATGGAGAGATCTCAGGTTTTCTGTCATTCCTACCATTTTTGGGTCCCCCCGCATCGATCTCCTACCTGTTAAGCCAGTTAATCTCTCTGGGTCAAGGTGTTGTTAATCACACTCACTTTACACAAAGATGACCGAGCTGCAGAAGCTTATGACTCACCAGCAGATCTCAGCAAAACCCGGCCAGAGGCTGGGTGAAAATACAGAGTTAAGGCACCACACCAAGAACAGGAAGAGCAGAAAAACTACCTCAAACAAGAAAACTCTCAAAAACTAGCTTTTCCAGTTTTTTTTTTTTTAAGATTTTATTTATTTGACAGAGAGAAACACAGCTGAGAGAGGGAACACAAGCAGGGGGAGTGAGAGAGGGAGAAGCAGGCTTCCCGCCGAGCAGGGAGCCCGATGTGGGACTCGATCCCGGGGTGTCCGGGATCATGACCTGAGCTGAAGGCAGTCGCTTAACCAACTGAGCCACCCAGGTGTCCCATGCTTTTCCAGTTTTTACAGCTATTCCACATTCCCTCCCTACCCTCACCCTACGAAACTGGCTATTAACTCCTAGCACAAAAACCTTAATGCCCAAGATGGGGAAAGCATCTGTCTGACGCAGAAGTCCATCTCATTTTCCGTCCGTGTTGGATCTCGTACTTTTGTTTAAAACTATACCTAGTATGCAAGCTACGGCTTTTTCTCTTCTCACTTCTGCACCACCTCCCTCGCCACCCAGCCCTGCCTTCCCTCGAAATCGGAGGCCAGAAAGTCCCAGAATCAAGTTCACTGAAGGACCACCACCTACATTAGTGCCGTTAGTGTGGCTCCAGAGAGAAACTGCTTTGTCTCGGTTTCCCCCACTCCTTCCTAGATCCAGAACGCAAGGCTTTGCCTCCCATTGCGATTCTCCGAGCAGGACACCTGAACTCCTCCATCCGGTTCACCGGTAAATACAGACAACCAGAAAACCACGAACTCCACCTTTTTCCTCCTTATCCCCTGCTGCCCCCCTCCAGCCCCATGACCTGTACCAAGTAAATCAACACTGACATTCCGACAACGAGAATCTGCCTAGTGCTTCCACGATGGGCACTTTGAAGACTCTGCTCTTCCCCATTTATCATTCATTCTTACTTTTCATAACCACATTCATCTGCCTTTTCCCCCACACTGGGCTTATTTTGTTGCCTCTACCCAGGCAGTCCCCTCTCTGTACCTTCCTGTGACCCACCAGGACGCTTTCTGTCCACAGAGGACAGCACCCTAGGGATCGCCCAGTGCTCCTCCAAATTCCCGGTCTATCTTAGCTGCCACACTTCTTCTAGAAGCTTAACTTCTACGAGTTCTTCCTAAGATTCTAGAATGGCTACACAAAGGAGATGAAACTGATCATCAGAGGAAAAAAATGGAACAGTGTCCCAAAATAAACCTAAACAGACAGAAACCACAAGGCCATTGGAATTAAAGGTAAATCAACGATTCCCCATCCCGGTTTTCTTCGACTCAGATCGGCAGTTCAAATGTTCAATAACATCCAGCACTCACACACACGTGATTCCATGACTCAGCCGTGATCCTAACGTCAAAGACTACATGTCGCTCTAACCCGACTTGATAGAATCGTAGCAGAAGAGGCTGTGTGGGGAAGGGAAAAGTTGTCACTTGAAACCTAATCTACCCTAGGAAATCAATCATGAATGCCTTGCATTGAGAGCGAGAAATCAGGGGCACCTGAGGGGCTCAGTCATCAAGCGTCTGCCTTCGCTCAGATCATGATCCCAGGGTCCTGGGATCGAGCCCCGCATTAGGCTCCCTACTCAGCAGGAAGCCTGCTTCTCCCTCTCCCACCCCCCCTGCTTGTGTTCCCTCTCTCTTGCCGTGTCTCTGTCAAATAAATAAATAAAATCTTAAAAAAAAAAAAGAGGGGCGCCTGGGTAGCTCAGTCGTTGGGCATCTGCCTTCGGCTCAGGTCATATTCCCGCAGTCTGGGGATCGAGTCCCGCATCGGGCTCCCTGCTTGGTGGGAAGCCTGCTTCTCCCTCTTTCACTCTCCCTGCTTGTGTTCCCTCTTTAGCTGTGTTTCTTTCTCTCTGTCAAATAAATAAAATCTAAAAAAAAAAAGAGAGAGAGACAGAGGCAGAAATCAGAATAAAGCCATATGAACGCAATATGGAGACAAATAAAAGGAGAGAAAGTGACGGTGTCTGGAAAATGGGATGGGGTGAAGGAATGCCAACTGGTTTCTGGCCTCATGGGAGGGGGTGGCAGCAATCCTTACTGTCATGATCATCTTCAAAGGAACTAACACTATTGGCTATTTCCCATTTACCAAAAGCATTTCAATTGCTTTCTCTATATTATTTCATATAATCCTTCCAACTCTTTGAGAGCAGGTACTATTTTGTACCCATCTTACAGATGGGGAAAATGAGGCATACAACAAGTCACTTGCCCAATATTACTGCACTAGGAAGTGGCAGAGCTGAGGCAGTACTATCTTTTTATACCATATACTTTTTTAAATTTTTTATTTTTCAAGATTTTATTTACTCAATTTTTTTAAAGATTTGCGAGAAAGAGAGAACAAGTGGGGAGAGAAGCAGAGGGTAAGCACACTCCCTGCTGAGCAGGGAGCCAGTGTGGGGCTCCATTCCAGGACCTGAGATCATGAACTGAGCCGAACTCTGACACTTACTCAACTGAGCCACCCAGGCGCCCCAAGATTTTTTTTTTTTATTTATTTGAGGGTGGGGGAGCATGAGCAGAGGGAGGAGCAGTGGAAAAGGGAGAGGCAGAGGCAGACCCCCCACTGAGCAGGAAGCCTGACCCTCGGCTGGATCCCAGGGCCCTAAGATCATAAACTGAGCTGAAGGCAGACACTTAACCAGGGCATCCCACCATATACTTTTTTAAATGTAAAAAATGTAGTAACATACAGGGTAAATCTTTTTTTTTTTTTTTTTTTTTTAAGAGAGAGCAAGAGGGACAGAGAGTCCCGAGCAACCTCCACGACTGGCACAGGCCTGATACAGGGCTCGATCTCACAACCCTGACATCAACATCGTGACCTGAGTCAAATTCAAGAGTCAGACGCCTAGCCGACTGAGCCACCCACGTGCCCCCAGGTTAAATACTGACTCAGGCACCTGCACACAAGCAGCAGCGTAAGAAGAGCCAGTTACACATGAGGGTGGGGGCTCTTTCCAGTCCCCGGGATTGGAGGCTCAGTGCGCACAAAGTAGGCGTAACAGTGGGGCCACACCAAAATGGGATGATTTCATTTGAATAGGTGCCTCGCCCAGAACAAGCCACGCCCACATATCCGGCCAGTCAGTGAGAACTCCCGCATCCTAATGAACAACAGTCCAAACTGCCCTCTCCAGAGTTTTGGTCACACCACCTCATTTCCTGAGACTAGAGAAAAAAAATGTCTAATCTTTAAATCAAGCCAGCATCCAGGATTCTTGCAGCCTGGGAAAGAGTATGTTAATGCGTAAATCAAAGATGCCTCTTTGCTGTCTTGGTTCTGACCTGGAATGCTGCCCCTGCAAAATACTCACCCTTGACAAAATTCTGCACCCAAGTTTCAAGAGACTGACGGCCCTTCTGAAGCCCATCCACGCACCCCAGGCTAATCTAAGACCCGTTGCCCTACAGGACAATCCCGTGCTCCCGCTCAATGAGAAAGAAAAGGATGGACAAGACTGAACCACCTTCCCAAGAGTACTATAAAATATTACCAAAAAGTTCTTAAAGTGGTCTTTTTCCTCCTCAGCCCAATTCTAGGAACCTAGAGAAAAGGTTCAGTCAGTAACAGGATGCTCAAAACTCCAAACATGGCACATGCTGAGAATTCCTGACACTGACTTTCTTTACAGGGTGACACATCTTACCTACCAGTAAAAATCAAGTGCAAGAGCAGCCCTCTCCCCAGGACACTGCTGATGAGGCGAAAATGTTTCCCATATCTCAAGGAAACTGACATTCAGGTAACATAAACTGACCTCAGATCCCGTTCATTGTTGCAGAGTTAAGATAATGTCACAGCTCTAGGGATGGCCCCCCAGGGGCTCATGGAGGGGGAAAAAATGTTTCCCAAGAGGGGCAACATTTATGTAAAAGAAAGACTGTGTGTAAGCGTATGTTTGTAACTGAAAAGAAAGAGCTTTGGGTTGGAGAGGACAACCAGACCGTATGAGGATCCGCCATGCCAGGTTACGCGAGGACTCAGCAGAGCCCAGTGGACCCCGGGGAGGGGGCTACCATCTAAATTCCAATCCCATCCTTTAAGTGCTGCTGGCACGAGATAGTTACTTCACTTTCTTGGGCTGCAATCCCTCGTTTGGAAATTGGGCACAATCTCAGTAATTCCAGCCCTCGGGGCTCTTTTTTTTTTAAGATTTTATTTATTTGACTGAGAGAAACACAGCTAGAGAGGGAACACAAGCAGAGGGAGTGAGAGAGGGAGAAGCAGGCTTCCCCCCACCCCCAGCAGGGATCCCGACGCGGGACACAGGACACGGGACACGGAGGCGGACCTCAAGCCCAGGGCTCCAGGATTAAGACCTGAGCAGAAGGCAGCCGCTCAACAACTGAGCCCCCCAGGCGCCCAGCCCTTGGGGCTCTTAAGGAATTAAAGGAGCTAGAACAGTTAAACACTCAGAATGGCATCAAAGACGGGGTCAGTGCTCAGGAAGTGAGCTATTAGTAGTAGATGGACTTTGAAAGGAAATAGATAAAACACACACATATAAGTAATTTCATTAAATAAGGAAAATAAGGCAGGGAATGCAGAGGTGATCCACTAGTACTATGTCAATGTTTTGCAAGAGCATGTATCAATTCTGACTGAGAAAGATAACTGGCAAAACATGATGAAAGTTATTTCCAATAAATTAAAAATCTGCGCCACCCCTCAAAATACCTCCATTCAAACCTGAAATTCAAACATCTGCCTAACAGCCCAACAGCTCTGGGTTTTGCTATAAACCCAGGGCTCATTTAAAGCTGAGTTTTCCATACTGAAATATAGAACTCTTCACATAAACTAACAGGTCTTAATCTCACAAGGTCAAAGTCTTCCATAGGAGTCCTGTGTTCCAAAGCAACACAGACAAGTCCGTCTGCCATCCCTCCGCCCACACCTGCCCCCCTCCCCTCCGCACATCTCTACCCTCGTGGGGCCCAACTCACAAGATAGGCAAGGCAGAGGGCAGACCATTCCCAACATAAACAGGCTTGCGAATTCCTGACACTGACTTTCTTTACAGGGTGACATCTTACCTACCAGTAAAAATCAAGTGTTCCTGCCAGAACACTTCTCACGCACGCTGGCCTGTTCAGCTCCGTGGAGAGCAGCCACCCTGACCATCAGGAGCATTGCCAACCAAGAACCAGGGATGTGAGACTGACTTTTCAGACCTCAAATTCAGATGAAAAACCTGATACAAAGAAAATAAAAGTAAAAAAAAAAACACAAAAAAACACCAACAACAACCAAAAAAAAACCCAAAATAAGCCAAATGGACTCTGTATGTAACCCCCATCCCACAACTCATGACAAAAACAAAAACAAAAACAAAAAAACAAAAAAAACCCTCCTTACCCTCCCTCAAGTATTTCTGAGCACCTATGATATTCTCAGCATGGTGGTTAGAGATAAAAGACGCTCCTCTGAGCCACCTGCCTCCTGCTCAGGCCGTGATCTCAAGGTCCTGGGATGGAGCCCAGTGTCAGGCTCCCTGCTCAACAGGGAAGTCTGCTTCTCCCCCTTCCTCTGCTCATGCTCTCTCTCTTGCCCACTAACTTTCAAAAATGATATATATATTTCTTTTTAATTTAAAAATTAAAAAAGAAAGCTGCTGCTCTTAAAACTCACAGACTCCTGGAAAGGCCAACAGTGGCGGGCAACACTCGGGGTACAGGGGGGATAACACAGGATAGGAACCTCAGCTCAGATCGTAGGGGACTGTCAGACACTTCCTCGGGCTTTGAAGTGACCAGACAAAAGAGGAAGGGACAGCATATGTCCAGAGCTGTGGAGGTGAGCTCTCCTGGTGAGATCTGGGAACAGGAAGGAGCTCACAATGAGTTTTTGGAAAGGGCAGGATGGCATAGGGAGGGGGGCAGGAAGGAAGGCTGGACAGACGAAGCTAGGAGGCTGGGGCAGGCATGGGGGGCAGGCACTGCTGATGACAAGACCGAAGGTAAAGGAGAAACACCCAAAGAAGTTTAGGGAAGTGACAGGCTTGATCGCAGCTGCATTTTTTTCAAAGGACTGCTCTGCTCCAACAGCAATGTGGAGAATGTTTTGAAAAAGGTCCAGACTGGCAGCTGGGAATTTGGCCACTGGACAGTTACCAGGGCAAAAAATGATGGATGCAGGGAAGAGAGGTAAATTTCAGTAGAAAGCAAGACAGACTGGACCCCCAGGTGGGGCTGGATGGATGAGGGAAGAGGCAGGAGCGCGGGCAGGACCCCAGATTTCCGCGCTTGCCTTTGTTGGGAGAGACAATACAGATGGTCCATGCACGGTACCAGGTGAGGTGACACATGACCTCTGGATGAATGGGAAAGGAGCCCAGGAAATAACGTGAGAGTCATGGAGAGATGGAGGACCCAGAGATGGATGAAAACCGCTGACCCAAGCAGGGGTCCTGAGGCAGGACGCACTCACAGGTAGAACAAGAACCCAGGGAGAAAAAACAGGGAGAGGAGCAGAAAGCCAGACAAGAGTGGGGAAGTAAAGAAAGTTCCCTGGAGGAAATGGTCATTGTCAAATGCTACAGAAAAGTGAGCTCCTTATCAGGGGCTTTTTTTTTTAATGATGACTTAATTTTTATAATAGCTTAATTATTTCAGTGTTCCAAGATTCACTGTTTATGCACCACACCCAGGGCTCCCTGCAATACGTGCTGGCCTTCATAGCCACCACCAGGCTCACCCATCCCCCACCCCCCTCCCTTCCAAACCCTCAGTCCATCAAGGGCTTTAACAGGACTTGGGGACTCACTGGTGACTTTGGCAAGAAAAGCTTTACCGCAGCTGTGAGCACATTCCCACTCCTCTTGACCTCTGACAGCGCTTACCGACCACAAGACTTATGGGGTCCTTACAATGCCTTTAATAACCAGAACGAAGTCCTTTCTGTGCACACGGCTAAGGACACAAAGATGGACAGCCTGCCCCGCAGGACCCTGGAATCCAGCAGTCAGCGATCTGCCAGCCGCCCACGGATGAGCGCTGCCGGACAGAGAGGGGAGGCTACGCAGCTGGGCTTGGCAGACATTTTATTAAGCATCCACCATGTGGTCAGGTACTATGCTGGGCTCTGGGTCAGCAGAGATGAGTCAGACACACACATACACATGTAAGCTCCTCCATGAGGTCACGGGCGTTATCTACAGCACTGCCCTATCCTCAGCCATCAGGGAGCATTTACTGGATGAACAAATGAATGGAGGACATGACCTATTCTTTCAGGGGCAGACAAGGGGAAAGCCTTCTTTAAGAAAAAAGAAAAAAAAAAAAAGAAGACTTGTTTATTTGTTTTAGAGAGAGGGAGCAAGCAGAGGCAGGGCAGAGGGGCAGAATCTCCAGCAGGCTCCCCGCTGAGCGCGGAGCCCCTCACAGGGCTCCATCCCAGGACCCTGAGACCGCGACCTGAGCCAAAACCAAGGGCCAGACGCTCAACCCACTGAGCCACCCACGTGTCCTCGAAGGTAAAACCTTAAGGAGACATTTGTGATCTGAATTTGACAAGCATCAGGACTTTGCTAGGCACATGACGGCTGAGTTTTTTATAATGTATCTTCTATACAAGACCAAGTTCCTGGAGTCACACAAGTCTCGGGGATCCCACAGCCATAAAACAGGCCTTCTCTCCCTACCAGGCCATCAGTTTGCTGACAGAAGGGGCAGTGAGGGTGGTGATGACCTCAGGCTTCCCGTGGTGCTGGGCACACTCGAGTCCTGGAGTGAGCAGGTACTGCCACAGCTGTGTTCACGCTGGGATAATTCACTGAACCATACATTTCAAATGTGTAAAACTCACCCATGGGTTCTATTTTTAATTAGGAGGGTTTTTAAAAAGGAGTGTTAGGAAGCTGGTCTTTCTTCCCCCTAACCCCCCATTAGAAAACAAGTCCACTGGGGGTGCCTGGGTGGCTCAGTTGGTTAAGCAACTGCCTTCAGCTCAGGTCATGATCCCGGAGACCCAGGATCGAGTCCCACATCAGGCTCCCTGCTCGGTGGGAAGCCTGCTTCTCCCTCTCTCACTCCCCCTGCTTGTTGTCCCTCTCTGGCTATGTTTCTCTCTGTCAAATAAATAAAATCTTTAAAAAAAGAAAGAAAAGAAAAGAAAGCAAGTCCATTTAACCCTTTTCAAGAAAAGGTCCAACTTGACAAATGCAGAAGAGGGCTACTAAGGCTTCCAGAAAGCTGGTAAGGAGAGAAGAGTCGCCTGCACCCACGGCAGGGAGTGGCAAGTTATGTGACTAACTGGGCGCCTTATCAGCAAAGAAGGGCCACTGCCTCAAAGAAGGGACACCACTCGTGATAAGTGGAAACCAAATGGACCTAACAGGTTCTCATCTCTGTCAGCGACACCACATCTGGACACAAGGCTCACGTGTCCGGGAAGCTGGACTGGTTAGGGGCCGACAGACAGCAGGCCCGCCACACACCTGCCCGGAGCACAAACCCTGGTCCCCACCGCGGCAGAAACATCGGAATGCAGATATTTCTACATGCCTTTTCTCTCGCAGCCTCCCAGCAGCTCTCCAAACGAGACGGTATCTGCTTTTCACAGAGGTACAAAGGGACTCAGGAGAAAGCAGATTAAAAGTGGTTGCGCTGGGATGTCTGACACAATCGTGGCTTGTGACACAAGCCCGTGTCTGTCCCACCCCATCAAGCTGTCTGGACTTATGGCAAGGAATCATTTTCCAGAAGAGGCCTCGTAAAGCCTACATTCTATCAAGCCGTACAGACCCTAAACCGCACCAAGACCGCAAAAGGAGACTCGCAGCAGGCCTGACTTAGCTCTTCGTACAGGACACATCCACAACCACAACACAAGCTTTCGCACGTCAGGCTCCGGATCGCGGCCTCCAGAAACCACACGGCCCACCCCGCACGCCTCAGGCCTGTGTCCTTCATCGGGAACCAAGCTGAGCCCGGATGACTACATTGCCTTCCAGGGGAGTTCTCACTGCCTCTCTAGCCCAAATACTCTGTGTTCAATGTTATGTGTCAAATATTTACTCTCTCTACCAGGCAAGTGGAGAAAAATAAAGCCACTAACTCCTCAAAACATGTTTTGCCTCAGTAGAAAAATCAATGGGCCCTCGGGAGATTGGCCTCCCTCTAAAGAGCAAGGCTCTTGGCCAATCTCCTCACCAAACTCAGCGCATGGAGAAAGTTCTGTAACACCACCCATGTGCCACACAAGAGAAACGCTCTCAGAAGCCCTCACAGAGACAAAGGGAGGGCACACCACAGCTGCTCTGATCAATGTCCACGGATTCCAAGGGACCTGCTGGCCAAGCTGTGAGCCACCCAGATGGGGCAGGCCGACCAGGGCCCCCCTTGGGAATACGCCCCAGGTTCTGAGTGTTATTCCTGCTCACAACTGCTTCTTATTACCAATCCTGTCAAAAAGCGACTTGAACAGTAAAGGCCGTTAATGACTGCAGTTTACTGTGTGCATTTCTGTTGTCAAAAAAAAAAAAAAAGAAAGAAAGGGGCGCCTGGGTGGCTCAGTTGGTTGGGCCACTGCCTTCCGCTCAGGTCATGATCTTGGGGTCCCGGGATCAAGTCCCACGATCAAGTCCCACATTGGGCTCCCAGCTCCATGGGGAGTCTGCTTCTCCCTCTGACCTTCTCCCCTCTCATGCCCTCTCTCTCTCAAATAAATAAATAAAATATTTGATAAGAAAAAGAAAATGTCTTAAATGGCAGTCATATCTTAATACTGCTGTTTTATAGCAGAAACTGAAGTTTATAATACATGTAATTACATATCACCTGTGTGAAGGAAAGAAAGAACATCAATAATCTCCATGGGACAACAGCTTTGGAAAGTGTCTTTGCCCAGTCAAATCTCTACAACTCAGCCGCGATGTATCCTACTACCCATAAGCCACACTGAACTAGGAAGCTGGAAAGCGCCCGTGGCCCTACCCATAGTTCAGCTCTGCACTTTACCAAGCCACAGGAGGCCTAGTATTCAGAGGAAGGCGAGCTGCCCCAAAGCACAGACAGGTTTTCTCCAGAGATGATTGATCTGTCTTCCCTAAGATACAGAGGATGATCATTCTGGTTTAAAAGATCAACTCCTCTCGGGGCGCCTGGGTGGCTCAGTTGGCTAAGGGTCTGCCTTTGGCTCAGGTCATGATCTCAGGGTCCTGGGACTGAATCCTGCATCGGGCTCTCTGCTCAGCGGAGAGCCTGCTTCCTCCTCTTTCTCAGCCTGCCTCTCTGCCTATTTGTGATCTCTCTGTGTCAAATAAATAAAATCTTGAAGAAAAAAAAAAAAAACTACAAATATGAACAGCCAAGAAACAATTACCCACATCTCCCAGCAACAGTCAAAGTAATGAGGTTTAAATGCTGAAAATTAATATTAGGATAATCGAGCAAAAAAGGAATGCATTTTCTTTTTCTCTTTTTTTTCTTTTAAGATTTTATTTATTTGACAGAGAGAAACACAGCCAGAGAGGGAACACAAGCAGGGGGAGTGAGAGCAGGAGAAGCAGGCTTCCTGCTAAGCAGGGAGCCCGATGTGGGGCTCGATCCCAGGTCTCTGGGATCATGACCTGAGCCGAAGGCAGTCGCTTAACCAACTGAGCCACCCAGACGCCCCAAGGAATGCATTTTCAACCATTTATTTAACAAGTAAGTGAGTACCTATTGTGTGCAATTTTATTTTTTTAAGACTATATTTATTTACTTATTTGAGAGAGAGCGCATGCGCACTTGTGAGTGCACAAGCAGGAGGGAGAGGGAGAGAGAATCTGAAGCGAACTCCAATTTGAACGCAGAGCCCCTTACGGGCTCTGAGATCAGGAGCTGAGCCCAAAGCAGGACACTCCACCACCCGAGCTACCCAGGCGCCCCTTCAGTTTTTTAGACAATGTGACCATGAGGAGGGGAGAGAGCCAACCATACTGATGTCGGAGGAAGTGCTTATCCTGGCAGAAGGAACAGCTGATGCAAAGCCACCTTGAGGACTTTGTGCATCTTTGCAAGGACTTTGGCTTCTCTGTTGGGAGTAAAATAGGAAACTACTACAGGGTTTTAAGCAGAGCAGAGAAATTATTCTCTAACCTTCACTTGAAGAGGATCACTCTGGCCAGTGAGGAAAGCAGAATGTGCCAGGACAGAAGCAGGAGAGGGAGAGGAGCCAGATCTACTGTGATGGGACTCAACTCTCTGAGATGTTGGTGGCTTGGAAGGGGGACGGCAGTGAAGGTGAACGGGGGCAGACCGGGGACATGCTGTGATGGTAGAAGCAACAAGCCCTCTTAATGGACTGGAAACCCATTCACAGAGTAGTCAAGAATGACTCTAAGGTTTAGGTCTGAGCAACCAAAAGGATGAAGCTGTCAGCAGTCAAGTGGGGGAAGGGTGCAGGCTGAACAGAGGTAAGATCAGGAGTTCAATATTGGCCACCCTGAGATTCCTGTTGAGATCCCAAGAGAAAATGGCAAGGAGTTTGAGAACGGGGTCCTTAATTTTGGGCTATGCAACAAATATTTATTGAGGACCTACCTACCCTTTTTAGCCCATGTGTCAGCCTCAGGGAACAGTGAGGAAAAACGAAGTCTCTGATGCTGGGACTCCATCAAGAGAGGTAGACAGATTCAACAAGCCAGCGCAACACGGCGGGGAACTGAAATCCTGTGATCGAGGCCTGTTAGGATGCTTTTGCCACCTAGGAGAGGGACACCCAAATCCGCGTGCCTACGAGGATTTCCCAAGAGAGGCCAAGAGAGAACACACTCAGAAAGATGAGCAGGGGTTACCCCGGACATGAAAGGGAAGGTAGGTAGAGGGAGGGATGCCAGGAAAAGCAGCAACATCTATCAGAGTGAGACACAGGGTCCCAGGATGTATGAGAAACCCAGTTAATATGCAGCTGAAGTGGATGTGGGCACCTGGCAGGGCTAAACGCCTTTTGGGACCCCACGACAAGATCACAAACGCCCACTGTGCTAGGCCAGTTGAGCGGGAGAAGTACCTGGTACGTGTGACCAGCCGTGAGAAAACAATCAGAGAACACTGGAGGCCGGCTACAGAACTGAACTGTCACGGGATGACAGGAGCCTCTCCAAGAGAGGAATATACATAGCCAGGAAGTAACTGGCCAAGCTGGGCTAGAACCCACGTTCCCTAAAGCAGTGGCCATATGAAAGCGCGATGTGGAATACCAGTGCTGATACGAAAAAGTGAATGGCTAATGATGTAACAAAATCTTTTTACAAATCTGAGGGTCTCCAGGTCTCTGCTTTTGACAAAATTATAGGAGGTTGGTAGCAAGGTTGACTGATGAAAATATAGTGGGGTCTGAAATATATTTTGAAAAGTAAAAACTGAGTGACCTCGGGCGCCTGGGTGGCTCAGTGGGTTAAAGCCTCTTCCTTCGGCTCAGGTCATGATCTCAGTCAGGGTCCTGGGATCGAGGCCGCATCAGGCTCTCTGCTGGGGGGGAGCCTGCTTCCTCCTCTCTCTCTGCCTGCCTCTCTGCCTGCTTGTGTGATCTCCCTCTCTGTCAAATAAGTAAATAAAATAATAAAAAAACAACAACTGAGTGACCTTGATATAACAAAAGCCCTTCCATTCCCATCCACTTATGTCAACAGGGAGTCTCAAAATTTCTATCTATACAAGAGAAAAATCCTACTCTAGCATTAAGTTGTAATAACCCACCAGCACACATGGCTTGTATTGGCTGGGGGAGCTCCATTTATCTCATCACGTTGCTTTCCAACCAATGTCTACTTTTTATGTTTAAGAATTTATCGAAATGCTTATCTATTTGTTCTGATTAACTTACAGCAATAACCACAGAATAGAATCTGAAATAAGGGGCGCCTGGGTGGCTCAGTTGGTTGGGCAACTGCCTTCGGCTCAGGTCGTGATCCTGGAGACCCAGGATCGAGTCCCACATCAGGCTCCCTGCTCGGCAGGAAGCCTGCTTCTCCCTCTCTCTCTCCCCCTGCTTGTGTTCCCTCTCTGGCTGTGTTTCTCTCTGTCAAATAAATAAAATCTTTAAAAAAAAAAAAAAAAAAAAAGAATCTGAAATAAATTAAGACTGAAGAGACTTAGAATAAGAAAATCATTCTGGAGCGCCTGGGTGGCTCAGTTGTTAAGCGTCTGCCTTCGGCTCAGGTCTCGATCCGGGAGTCTCCCTTATTGGGCTCCCTGCCCCTGCCCAAGGGGAGGCCTGCTTCTCCCTCTCTCACCCACCCTGCTTGTGTTCCCTCTCTAGCTATGTTTCTGTCAAATAAATAAATAAAATCTTTAAAAAGAAAGAAAGAAAATCATTCCAATGTACACATACATTTTTGTTGCATAAGGATTGACAGAATGATCAATAAAAGATTTTCAAGGACAAAAACAGATGAGATTAAGCTAATATTTTGTGGGGAAAGTGGAAGTCAAGTGTGATTTCATGAAGAAAGAAAAAAAATGAAGCTTTCTGGCTCAAATAAGAGTTTATTCATGTATTTTTTTAATGGATAACAACAGGCCAAATTACTACAGTATTCACAGCCCACTAGATACACTTAAAAGAATGGAACAACTATTATTTCAGAGTGTCAACATTTACAATATATCAAAAATATATCCTTTGCAACTCTTTAATCAGGGTGAAAAACACTTATAGCAAAAGCATGCAATGGGATAATGAGCTCTCCAAAACTTCTTTCAGCTACTGAGGATGCAAACAGGTTTGAAGACCAGAGTGCAAAAGTCAGAACTCTCAGCATCCTGTTTTACTACAAGTTCGCTCTCTATAGCCTGACACTTACCGACCTGCACCAGGAAGAGACAGCGTCCACCCTCCACAACGGGGAAGGAGGCCAGGCTAGAGACACCTACAGAACTCAGAAATTCCTAGAGGAGAGGCCGACAGCGGATATGTGTTGGGATGTGACAGAATGGCCCTTCAGCCAAGGGGAGACAGCCAGATTTTCAGACAAGACAGCATACATAGGGACTGATTAAAGCCATAAAGGACAACCCTACTTCACCTGCACACACAAAACTCTTATGGATCTACAGTGTCTTACAGAAGTCCTCCCAACGTTTCCACAAGTCACACGCAGGGCATGTGGCCGAACCTTCTATCACGACTCCTGAGAAAAGGAATATTGTAACACAAATGAGAGGGGGACCACACCAGGCAGGAATAAAACTGCTGGCCACCTGCTCCCCAGGGTACTCGAAGTTACCATGTAGGGGAATCAAGGTTACTGCAGGAAGTAGAGGAGGTTTGCTTTTCCTGCAGTTTCACAGCTTGTAACCATATGGAAATAACTGCTTTTTCCCTATACTATGGAAGGACCATTTTTAACAACCAGGTAACAGCGGAAACCGATTTTTTTAGAATTATCACTTTCGGGACGCCTAGGTGGCTCGGTTGGTTAAGCGACTGCCTTCGGCTCAGGTCGTGATCCCGGAGGCCCGGGATCGAGTCCCACATCGGGCTCCCTGCTCTGCGGGAGGCCTGCTTCTCCCTCTCTCACTCCCCCTGCTTGTGTTCCCTCTCTCGCTGTGTTTCTCGCTGTCAAATAAATAAAATCTTTAAAAAAAAAAAAAAAGAATTATCACTTTCTCCCATCATCATTCAAAATCTCAAAGCACCCATGATCCACTTTAGACCCAATGCCCCCACAGCTCGCCATATCTAATCAAATTACTGCTTAGGAGAGGCCTGAGGGTCAAGGCTTTCTAGGATTCTTTGGACTTTTGCAGTTATTATGCTAAGTAGTCAAGTGCTGATAATTTTATGACTGGCATAAATACTTCGGCTTTCTCTGTGTGAACTTTCCTGTTCACTTACCTTCTGCATGCAGGTGACCTAAACGTGGATTAGCATTTTTTTTGTCAAAACCTGACAACTATTACACCTTTTATCTTGTCTTTTAAGAAACTCCTGTCTTTGGGGTGCCTCGGTGGCTCTTTCTGTGTAGCGTCTGCCTTCGGCTCAGGTCATGATCCCAGGGTCCCTGCCCAGCAGAGCCTGCTTCCCCACTCCCGCTCCCCCTCCCCTGCTTGGGCTCTCTTTGTGTCAAAAAACAGAAAAAAAGGGGCGCGTGGGTGGCTCAGTTGGTTAAGCGACTGCCTTCAGCTCAGATCACAATGCCGGAGACCTGGGATCAAGCCCCACAAAAAAAAAAAAAAGTTAAAAAAAAAAAAGGCAAGCTAGAAACTCCTGGCTTTCCCTTTTTTATTTTCATGTAAACTTTGCAGTTATTTGTTCAAGTGGAAATACTTCTCTTTCAAAAATACAAGTTCTGGGGCACCTGGGTGGCTCAGTGGGTTAAAGCCTCAGCCTTCAGCTCAGGTCATGATTGCAGGAACCTGGGATC
>PITA01020264.1:0-35324 GCA_004023965.1 Spilogale gracilis
ACTCTGAGAAGTTCTGAAGGTGGGCCGAGGGGATGGCTGAGCCGGAGTGCAAAGGGACTTACTGACACGGAACTGTGCACCTAAACATGACCAAAATCATAAATGTTATGTTAAAAATATTTACTACAATAAAAATTATGGGAAAGGATGCTGCGCAGAGAGCTATCTCTGAGGGTGTGTGACTTTTCGAGGGCCACCATAACACGATACCACAGACTGGGCGACTTTACGGAAATTTATTTTTTCATGGTTCTGGAGTCTGGGAGTCCAAGATCAATGTGCTGGCACGTTGAGACCTCTCTCCTCTGCTGGCAGATGACCCTGGGGCCACATGGCCCTTTCTCTGTGTATGCTTTTCTTCTTAGAAGGACACCAGTCCTATCTGATCAAATCCGCCCCCACCCCCCGTGAGCTCATTTAATAATCACCTCTTTCAAGGTGCTGTCTCCAAATACAGGCACATTGTGGGTGAGGGGACCAAGAAATGAACTGGGGCGGCGGCACAGTTCAGTCCATACCAGGAGGTGACAGCGCTGAGGGATTCGACCGAGAAGGTGTTCCTTGAGGATTGCACAGAACCTTGGGTCCCTGTTTGGCTCTGTGAAGTTATTCAGTCTCTTCCACCCTCAGGAGGGAATAGGGAGAGTATGCGACTTGCAGGGGGAAGCCTGGACTGAATGCAGGGACACTCAGAAAGCCCCAGCAAATAAAGTGCTCTCAAGGGACCGTGGCAATTATTCTTCTTTGCACGTGCCTGTTGAACTTGGAATGACAGGCTGCTGTCTCTGGGCTTGGGAGGCACGAGCAGGGTTAACTGGCATAAGGATGCCAGCGCCTTCCGCGGCCAGTGTGCCTCCCGTTGTCCCAGGCTCTGAATGACAGCCGCTTCCCAGATGATGCTCGCAGATAGTGAGGGGCAAGCCTGGGCTTGACTCCACTTGCCAAAGTGTAGATGGTTTGAAAAATGCCACCCAAACTCGCCCAGGGTTCATCAAAAGATTACAGAAAGAAAATTAGAGTAGGCTAACCCTGGCCTCCCAGACACAAGCATCAGAATCACATTCCCTCCCTGATGCCTGCCCGGTTCTCTGCCTGTGCTTCCAACCCATCTCCTCCCAGCAAGAAGTGGAACCTGGCCAGGCTGACATTACAGAGGGGAGGCTTGCACGGTGCTGTTTCCTTTCTTTTCTGTCCTTGCAGGCTGGGCAGTCCAGCCAGTTCTCTGCTAGTTTCTTTTGTTTGGCTGGAAAAGATGGCCTGTGCTGGGGGTTTGCAGTGTGGATGGGAGACGTGGACCTCAGGGAGATTCTCCGGATTGTGCTGCTTGAGTCAGAACAGGAGGCTTGATGCTGTGATTTCTGAAAGAGCCTGCCTCGTGTCTTGGCCCAACTGGGGAGGCATCAGCTTTGTCCTCATTGCTTTCCTATCCCAGATCTGAGTTTTATTAGAAATGGAAGGCGTGAAATGAGAGAGCCCAAACCGGAACATGGAGACAGACAGCCTGACTTCCACTTTTGGCTCTGTCCCCTGCTGGCTGTGTGACTCAGAGCCAAGCCGTTCCCTCTCTGAAGCTCTGAATTTCTCCTTTGTAAGTGGGGCTGAATAGAGTACCCACCTTCTCATGCTCTTGCACACACACCTAACTTAGAGCAGCACTGAGCCCAGAGTAGCGCCGAGCCCAGAGTAGCGCCGAGCCCAGAGCAGGTACCGAGTCCAGAGCAGGTGCTGTGAGGAGTGTTGCAATTATGGGTAGTGAATCTTAAAACTCTATAACTGGACGAGACCTTCAAAATCAGCAACTCCCTCATTTTAGAGATGAAGAAACTGAGACCCAGAGAAGGAAGCCACCCTCTCAGTGAGCAAATGGGAAGATATGAATTTGAACTCAGATTCGGCTCCAAAGCTATTGCTCATTGTAGGTCTAAGAACATGGACTGGGCATGTGGTGGCTTCAACCAGAGGGCACCAGGGCAAGCTTTGTGTTCATGGCTTTCCTGCCATGGCCTCACCCGAGCAGGAGGAAGGCTTTCTTCTGCCTCTAGATTGGGGATCTTTGAGGAATATAGGGAAGGTGGTCACTGGTGGGGATAAACACCATCCCTCACATCTTCTCCTGGGGTCCTGGCCTCCGGTCCTTCCTGTTGGCCCCGGAGCTCTGCTATCTCATCTTCTGCTTCCTCTCCTCTCCCCAAGCCTCTACCCTTCCTTGGGATCCTCAGAGCCTGGGTCCTCCCTCCTGCCTTCCTGGTTAAGGTGCAGATGGACACTGAGGGGACACTGGTCAGCCATGGACTGGCCCTGCCCTGGAGGGGCCAATCTCACCGAACATAGGAAAATGGGAATGATAGAGAGGTCAAGTGACCCCAAGCAGGTGGCAGGAGGCTGCTATGGGAGACCCCAGAAAGCACCTGACCAGTGAAATGGCTGAGGGAGTGATGTGCATGGCATAGGGAAGCAAGGATGAGAGACAGGTAGGCTGGAATGAGGGCCAGGCGTTGTGGGGGGAGCCCAGGTGAACTTGGTCTCCGCACTGGTGGGTGCTGGCTATGACTGGAGAGCATGAGTAGACCAGACTCCCAGGGATTCAGCTTTCTTCCTGTGACAGGCTCAAGCACTCAGGGGTTCCTGGATGCAACCGTGGAGTAGGGCTGTGCTGTCAGGACAGAGAGTAGCTGGGACCTGGGCTGGCAGGCAAGTGCACACAAGCTGAGCTGCTCATGGGATGGGGGGATCCTCCTTCTGGCAGAGGGCTCTGCCACATCTCATAGGCCCCAAGGTTCCTAGGGTCAAGGCCATTGCTTTCCTGGAGAATTCTAGTAAATAGTCTCTCGATTCCAGAGTGCCTAAAACCTTGTGTATTTCCACACTGACATGACCACTCCTCACACTTGCCCTACAAGAGGGGAGAGTGGTGGGAGGGTATGTCATGGCCTTGGAGCCCATTCAATGTCTGGCAGGTACCCTGACCCAGTGTACCTATCTGAGAGGCGACAGTGACTTTGGAAGAGCATGTATGTGGTTGTCTTGCTGATCTTGGCCTGCAGAGGGTTCTATTCCCCATAAAGCTTATACCTTAACCCTGGTCATGCCACATTAAGAAATTTGTCACAGCCCTTTGGAAGACAGATGGCTTCCCTAAAGAACCCCAGCTGGTATAATAGTTGTTGATAAACCCACCTATAAAATTAGTGGGAAGCTGGGGCACTCTCTGCCAGTGACAAGGTAGGGAGCAATCCCCTCAGGCAGGGGTGTCTTCTCTAGCCCCATGGAGTAGAGGCAAGTGCCTAGTCCTGGCCCCAGTGGGACTTGGGTTCTAATCCCCACTCTGTGGGCCACCTGGTCAGTTTCCTTATCTGATAACATGGCGATTGCAACCCCTACTCCCAAGGTCGGGACTGGGCCAAGACGGAAGTGCCCGGGGCAGGCGTAGGGAGGAACTCACTGCTAGCCCCACAAGCCACAGCCCATGTCATCCTCCCTGAGTTATAAGACAACCTTTGCACTGGGTATTGTTTTTACCTCCAATTAAAAGGGATGAGCCTCAGCCTTGGGCAGTCGTGTACCTCACCCAAGATCACACAGCTATTAGATGACAGAGCTGGGACTCAAGCTGGGTCTGCCTGAAGGCAGAGCCAAGTTCAAGGTCAGCTCCTCCAGAAGAGAAGGCAAGAGGAACAGCGTGTCTGTGATGGGGCTGAAGCACAGAGAGAAACCACCGGCCAGGGTGGGAGAGGGGAGTCGGGGCTCCAGGGCGTTGTCCTTGAGATAGATCTTACAGGTCAGCCCTTCCACCCCCTCCCCACTCTGCAACCTGGCAGGTGGCCTGACAACTAGAAGCTCTCCGGGATTGAATTCCCCTCCTGCTGGCTTTGGCTTCACCATCTGTGTCCGGGGTGACAGATGGGCTCCCAAAGTGCAGCAGGAGATCAGCTGGAACCTCCCCAACCAGAGTGGAGCCTACATGACTTGGGTTCCCACCCATGGCCCAGGGTCTCTGGGAAGTGGCTAGGGAGCTGGCTGTGTAAGAAGAGAACCAGGCAGCTTCCTCAGACCCCGGGGTTAACCAACCATCTAAGCCGGGAGCTGGGTTGCTAAGTTAAAGAGCCAGAGACCGCATGGCCCTGGGAGTCACGCTATTAACTCCTAATAAGGGAATCAGGTGTGGGAAAGCGCTCAGAGGTTGATCTCAGCAGTAGGTGGGACCTTCTGGAGAGGAGAACAGAGTACTCTAGAGAGGCCACTTTCAGAGTCTGGGCCAGCTGTGAAAAAACCAGCAGTTAGTGAGATGGAGGGCTTGCCCTGAGACACTCATAGTCCTGTGGATCAGCTAATAACTGCCGTCTCGTCAACAAACGTTTCCCGGGAACTTCATATGCCGGGAACTTTATAGCCACACTCTTGTTTAATCCTACAAGGAGGGCATTATGATTCCATTTTCTAGATTCGGTAACTGAGACCAGACAGGCGAGGGACCCTGCAGGAGACTTCTTGGCCAGTGTGTAGTGGAGCTGAGGATGTCCCAGTCTGACGACCCACTTCCTTTCCATGGCATAAATGGGTTACAAACTTTTCTTTTTAAAGGAAGAGAAATTCCTTCTTTAAATTTTGAAGATACTCAGTACGTGGAACAAATCAGAGTCAAACTGAAGGAGCAGGGAATGGTGTGCCGGATCTTCCCCCCGCCCAGCTTCCCCTCTTGGGGAACAATTAAATGCCCTTCTTGAAACACCGAGAAAGCTCAGGCACGGTTCTGAATGATCTGTCTGGCCACAGATGGGGTCTTGCAGATGGACAGGGTTCAGAGCGTTTACCGAGCATGTCTGGGACAGGGCCCTGCATGGCGCGTCCTGCCAAATCCCATTCTAGACATCCTCTCAGGACCCCTGGCGGACGTCTGTGCCCCGAGGTGCTGCTTCGGTCATTTCAAGCTGTCGGCAAAGCATCTGCTCCAGGCCTAGCCCTGGCCCAGCTGCTCTGGCCGTAGTAATGAGGAAAAGCACATAGAGCTGAGGTCCGGTGGGGAAGACAGCCTTTAGCAGATATATTTTTCAAAGGCACATACATCACAGATTGTGATCAGAGCTACGGAGGAAAAGCTCAAGGTCAAGGAGTTGTGTGAGCAGGAGGACTTGATCAGTTCATCTCTGAAAAGGGCACCAGTGAGCAAAGTCTGGGCCACCCGCAGAATACCTTGGGTATTCCCAAGGCAGGTAGGAAATAACGATTTGCCCCCGTAACCAGCAGGAGGTCCCCGGTCCTGGAGAGCTTTACATTCCTTAATTCGGAAAGGGACAAGGACAAATCCTTCTAAGGGTTGGATTATTGCAATTCGAGTACCCTGTGTAATGAGTAATGAGTAAGTGAAATCACAATTAAACCCAGCAATCATTAAACTACTATTAACTGTCCACGTAGGTAGGATCTAATCCATAGTCACCTAGGGCTGGCCTATGCATAAGAAAGACCTTCTTTGCTTCCCTGCTCCAGTCCTGACCCTGCTCCCATGGTCATTTATTTAACAAATATTTAACAAACACCTGTGTTGGGCAGAACACGTTTCCTAGCGCGTGCCTGGCACAGAGCCAGGGCTGGGTAAACACTCAGTGCTCCCTGCAGAGTGGAGGGACAGGATGCTGCCCTCATGCCCACCGTGGGCCGCCTCCCTGAGCCCTAGCTATAGGAAACTTGCGATGGATACAGGTCGGAGAAAGACCAGGTGGCCACTAGGTTCCCAGCACTAGGCCCCGTGGAGCCCCTTCTGAGTCCCATGGGTCCTAGTCTCTGGAATTCTGAGCAGAGGGAGGGGGTCATGCTGACCTGCTGTCTGGTTTCTTCACAGAGACTGACACTCCGATGCTGCTCCCTGTGCTGGTGCCCACCTGCTTCCGCCCACCCAGTCCTGCCCTCCTCCTCGTCTGGTGCCACTCTCAGACAAGCCTCTGGCTCTGGTCCCCATGCCTCCCTCCATCTCTGCACTCCACGTGGTGTCCAGGTGGCACCTGGTATTCAGCCTGTGCCCCACCAGAGTGTGCATGTCCTATTGGAGGGCTTGTGTCCTACTCTCCACGTGCCCTGTGTCGAGCGGGCAGCATGGCATCGGGTAGGGGCTCAGTAAATAAATCTTAGGCAAAGGGTCATAGACAAATCTGCAAAAGATAGTATCTTCCTGCTCATTTATTCAAATAGCCATCTATCTTCTCTTTCTCTCTTATACACACACACACACACACACACACACACACACACACACACCCCTCTGCATGTTCTCTCTCTCCTTGACTTATTTTCTCACAGTTAACCCTATTGCTGTGGTCTCCCCCCCCCACCCCCGTGGAGCTGCCCAGAGTGCACAGAACCACCCACAGCCAGCTACACGGAAGGCCTTTGACCCTGTTTCTGTAGATGGCATGGACTAGGTCACCCTCTCCAGACCCATATCCCTCTCAGTCGCTGACAGCTCCCTCACATCTGGTCACTGCAATGCAGTCCATAGAGGGATCCCTGGATCCTTTCAACCACGCTGGAAGGTAAATTGGTTGCTGGTAATGGACCCATTTTATAAATGAAGAAACCAAGGTTCAGAGAGGCTGAGGCCTGCACAGGGAGCAAAGCCAGAGTTTCCTGAGGGGGGGCCAAAGCTCTTTCTGCTAAACCTCTGAGAAGCAAAGGCTGAGACAGGATGCTACCCCTCTGCCCCTCAGCCCCTGAGATCCTGGGATTCGTGACATGGGAAGAAACTCCTGTTTGGAGGGACTGAATTGCAGGGAGGACTCTGTGGCATCCTCTAATCTTGGCTCTCAGCTCCTCACTCCGTCCATCCCATGTGGCCCCAGACAATCTGCCCATAGCCTGACCCTCAGCATCGGGCTGTTGGTCTCCCTGGGGTTCTGGAGGTGCGGTGCCCTATTTGAGAAATGTCTTGGGCGCAGAACAGGGGTGATGAGAAAGGAGCTAGGCAGAACTCACCATCCCTCCCCCTGACGTTTGCCGTTCAGTCTGCACCAGGCCAGCCCTCCTGGGCCCGAACACCTGGGCCGCATCATCACAGTTGGCCACAAGCAGCCTTTAGCTTCCCTCCTTGTCATTAAAAAAAAATTCCTGGTCAAGGTTTTGTGGCCCTCCCTTCTTCCCTGAATACCTGGCCTGCTGCTTCCAAAGCCTCTCCCTCAAACACTCTTTCCTCCTGAAAGAGGGCATGAATATTTAAAGACTTTTCTTCAGTCAGTGAAACCACACCATGTTGCTGCTCTCTCTTCAAATTTTATCTCCAAAAAGTTTGCCAGAGTCTCTCTGCAGGCCTCGTCCTCCCTGGCACAGAGTCATGGCGGGGTGGTGGTAGTTCCAGAGACAGGAACGGTCCCAAAAGTCAGCCTCCCTCCACGTCCTGGGGCTGGCTTGCGTGCACACAGCCCTAGGTCTGGCTCCCGACCATCCTTCCACTGCCCGGGGAGTAGGACCGACCACGCACGGCTGCCCAGTTCTTACAAGAGCAGAGGAGACAGACATTGACACACGTAGGATCCTCAGGGGAACAGGGGACCAAGAGGGCAGAATGAGGAACAAAGCCCCAGAAATGCAAGACCCTGGAACCCAGCATGAGAAAGTCCTGGCGCATCAACCCCTGGAGCTGACCCGAATCCTGCGTTCACCCGTGCGTGCTGGATCCCGGCGCCGCCACCACCTCCTGCTGGCCTCCTCAAGCGGCTCGGTTCTGCGGAATTACTCACAGCCCACCGCATCAAATCTCTCTTTTATCAACAAGACACAACATTTCCTGGATAACTTCTTGAGACGCTGGTCACGCTAAGCAGCCTCCGGTTCTCTGGGAAGGGTTCGGTCCCTTTGCCCGCCTGTAACCAATCAGCCACACACCACCAAATCCAGTTCCGAAGTTCCAGGCAATTATGGCCAGCTGAGCTCCCTGGCACGGTGCCTGCCCGCTCAGAGCCAGGACCCAGGTGGTCAGCAACCCCGACTCCCAGCCACCCGCAGCCACCCGTGTCCCCCGCTCCCACCCTCCTCTGTGACCCCAGCATGCCAGAACAGCCACATATGCCACACCGAGGCGCTTGCCACCGTGGCCAGCCAGACCACATTAAGACGGAAAACGAGTGTCAATGCCAGGCTCCCTACCTTTGCTGAGGGTCCCAGTGATGAGCTTAAAGATGGTCTGGGCAAATTTCACGAACCCAAGCTTGCATCTTTTGGAGCAGCCGCTCATGGTGGTAGAGGGAAGGTAGGCTTTGCTGTCGGCGCCCAGAAGGGAAAGCACCCACCTTGCGGGGCCCTGGAACTTTGAGCCCGCCTAGGCAAACCCTGAGAGGCGGAGGTCCCCCAGAAGCTCTGGGAACAGCACAGCTGCTTCTGCAGTGAGTCTGGCTTCTGCATCCAGAAAGCCTGCAGGGTACGATGTTTGCTCCCTTCCTCCCTTCCTCCCTCCCTCCCTCCACCCCCTGCTGCTGTCCACTCAAGTCCTCACCACGGAGGACCTCAGGATGCTGATGGGGGCTGGGACGGGGACGTCCTGCCAGGGCACAGGGCGCTCCGAGGGAACCAAAGAGGAGCGAGGCTGACTGGAGCTGGGAGGGAGGAGCTGGCGTTCTCCCAGGCTCTGCTGACTGTCTTTCTTACATGGCAGTGGTAATGTAGCAATTAATACTCGAGTCAGAAGGGAGGGACTGCTACGCAAAAACACCCCGCTCAGCAGCCTCCCGCTCTTTCCTTCCTGGTTAATCTAATAGATCAATTCTCCCTGCCCTGCTCTGGATGTGGGAGAACTCCCCACAGAGCCGAAAGCCGCTGCTCCGCACTCAGTGGAAAGTTTGCAGGCAGCAGCTGAGCGGCCTGGTTTGCATCAGGAAATCGGGCTGAGTGGGAGCCCTGGGGAAGCGGCCTGTGAGGCTCTCAGCACCCCCTGCCCCCCACCCTGGGCACCAGCAGCAGGGGATGCCTGCCTCCGGGACTGGGAAGGCCAATGCCTCCGGCAGCCTCCAGCTCCAGGTGTGCCGACTCAAAGTCAGCCAAAAGTTTGTGTGCACTCATCGGGGTAGGAGTGTGATTTGTGCTCTCTTTGATGAACAAAGTATTCCACAGAAATGCCAGTAGAGAATTCAATCTGATTACAGTATAATACTCTGAGAAGTAAACCTGCAAGGCGGTATGCAAATATGGAACCCCATATGCAAATATGAAAACCATATGCAAATATGAAAAGGCCACTATGCAAATAGATTTAATAAAAAATCTGATTGTTGTTCAGTACCACTAACCGTGCAGGTCGGGAGCAACCTCGGCAGACATCTCATCCCCCCCCACACAGGGCATAATCCTCTCCCATGACGTCCACACTTTCCTTGGTGATTCAAAACTGCCTCCGGGGGATGGTCAACATCACAGTGAGGCACTGTGGCCACACAAACACCAGATATAGTATCCCCCGTCAGGTCTGGAAAAGTCTTCCTCTTCCTCTCTTGTCTCCCTGTTGTCTGCTTCTCTGGGATGTTTGAGAAGAATAGATTTCTTAGGAGCCAGAGAATGGGTTACTGGTTGATAAAATGCCAGATAAGTGGAATTCATGCTCCATGTCCTGGTTCTTCCCCATCTTCCATGAGTCATGTGGAAGTGAATCTTGAATGTCAGTGATGTCAGTGAATCTCAGCCCCTCGGGGGTGGGGGTAGGGGGTCAGGATCAAATTTCAGCTCTAGGAC
This sequence comes from Spilogale gracilis, assembly GCA_004023965.1. Taxonomy (NCBI): domain Eukaryota; kingdom Metazoa; phylum Chordata; class Mammalia; order Carnivora; family Mephitidae; genus Spilogale; species Spilogale gracilis. The sequence goes on from PITA01020264.1 coordinate 9,709, forward strand.
CAGACTCCGGAGGTAGCCCCCAGACACTGAGTAGCCTGACTCACAGCATGGCGTGAGTCACGAAACATACAAAGGGGAATCCTGAGGGAAAAAATACCCCATTGTGCTTGACGCCTTAGGGCTTGACTTGCCCCGTTATTCACTCTCTTTCTTTCTTAAGGGATTGAAGGTTCCAGTTAAAATGCACATGGTATCTGGGAATGTTGGTGGCACGTGGTCTTCGGTTCGTGTAGTCGTGTGAATACTTACTTACCAAGCCCCCAAGATGTAGAAAACACTGGGCCAGGCAGACTAGACACACAGGGTCAGTGCCTTCTCGACCTCATGATGGAGTAGATTCATCATCAGGCACCAAGCCCTGGTCAAGAATCCGTTTGTCCAATGACCTTTGTTCACCTTGTGCCATCTTAGTGGGATGGAGACACAGGGCAGGTAGATGTGAGGAAGGGGAAGGGAAGGACTTGGCCGTGGAACATGCCTGGTGGGCAAGGAGCAGACAAAGAGCAACACCAGCGGGCACCATAATGATGAGTGACTTGAGAGAAAGACTGAGGGAGGCCGTGCTAGCCACCTGAGCATTTGCAACAGAAAGGACTGCCCTCTGAACTCCATGGGACAGAACTCTCAGCTAGACCCCACTGCCTCTCTCTTCCATCCACCACGAGGCAGGGACACAGAAGATGGCGAAGCCAGAAGAAACAATGGCTGTGACTTTGGTGGCATTAGCTGACCCAGAACTCTGCCTCTGTGTTAAACCTAGCCAGGAAACTGCAGGAGGAGGGGCCCCCAGAAGGCTGTGGGCAGCATGTGTTTCAGGATGACAGGGGAAGTGCTGGGGGGACTTGCATCTGGGCTCCAGCTCCAGAATCTGGAGTCCTGTCATTTGAAGTGGAGGAGAAAGAGACACAGCACTGTGGTCTGAGGGAGCTGGCGAATCCCAGGAACGAACGTTCCATCCCTGCTCCAGGGAAGTGAGGTAATGGTTTAGAGCCCGGACCTTTGGCTAGGCGTTTAACCTCCTGCTCGTTCATTCTGTGCACACGAATGTTGAAGACAGACTCTCTGGGCCTCTGTTTCAGGCCCTGAGCAGATAGTGGGGAACAAAACAAAGTCCCAGGGCTTAGTGGGGTCCCATTCTTGTGGTGGAAAGAGAGATAGACAATGCATCTACTTACAGGACTGTGCTTTGGAGAAAAAGAGAGCTAAGTGGGTGGACACGGAGAGGAGCTCCTTAGGTTACAGAGTCACAGAGGAAAACTTGTCCTCATTAAATGACATTTAAGGGAGACCTGAACCAGCCACACAGCTGCGTGGGGGTAAAAGCTGTTCCAACTGAGAGAGCAGCAGGTGCAAAGGCTGAAAACTGGCCTGAGATGCTAAGGTCTGCAATCTAATAGGTGCTGCATAAGCAGCAGACCCTCAGCTTTTCCTTCTGGAAAACGGGAATAATAATCTTTACCTCGTATGGGGAGGCTTCAGTGAAATCAGTGTGCTTAATATAGTGCCTGGCATAGTAACCATTCAGTGAGTGCAAAGGTCATTATCACTGTCCCCTGTTGCTGTGGTCCCTAAAACCACTCCATAAATGTAGAGGCTGTCCAGGTAAACCTTTGTGATTATGGGTAATCCTGCGGCTAGGCTCCAATTTTTAATCTTCCCTTGTAGTAACTCAGACACAAAGCATTTTAGAGTCTCCTCAGCAAGGTTGAAGTATTTGAACTCTCCATGTTAGAGAAATGACCTAGGCCCAGAGAGGATCAGCAGCACCCAAAATGCCACACAGCAAAACCTCCAGAAACGTGGGCAAGGTGTTTAGTGTACATTCCCAGCAAAGGAAGGCTGGTTGTGTCAGGGTTAAATTCATACTCGAAGAGTACGGGAGAAAATCCTTCTCTGCTCAAGGAACATGCTATTCTGCAAATAAGGATTAGGAAGGGACACACAGTAATGAGCATTCAGGTGGCACCAGGGAAATTAGCTCATCAGCAGGTTTGTAATTAGTCAGCCTCCCTGTCACAGATGTGCCGTAGCCAAAGGAACCTGGGAAGGTTGAGTTATCACTCCGCCTGATTCTGTTCACAAGAACCTTCACGTGGCACTTCCAGAAGGCAGGAGGAGAAGCAGAGGAGGACTCCAGACGTCGTCTATGTCCGCAAGAGTATGCTGACTTCTCTGAGAGCAAGGCTCGGAGAGGCAGACGTGCTGTCCCTTAGAGGGCTGAAAGGCCATCTACACGATGGTGACGTTGACAGCACCGTTCGCCGAGAGCCTTCTGTGTGCAGGCAACTACTCTGAGGACTTCCCTTCACATACGTGATTCTTACAACCCTATGAGGCACGACCTATTACGCTGCCCACTCCAGAGAGGAGGAAACAGCAGAGAGGGAACGTAACTTGCTGAGCCACACAACTGAGGCAGATTTTGAGCACAAGACCATTTGACATTTGGCTCTAAAATTCATGGAAATATATTTTGTATCTCACCAGGGCTCCAGATTAAAGCAACTGGGAGCTTGAGGGAGACATTTTTGGCCTTGATTTGAAAGAAACAAGCAGCTGTCTATTATCATCATAAACCCCCTCCTTGGATGCATCGTGGAGTGAGTTGACCCCAACGTCCTTGGAAGGAATTCCTTCCATGGCCAAGGCTGTGGGGGTGGGAGTGGAGGTGGAGACCGGCATGGCTGGGCACAGACACAGCCTCACTGCGTCGGGGAGACACAGCCACACCGGCTCTTTCGACAGTAAGAATTTCATGTAAAGACTTATTATATGTGTATGGGGACTGACAAGGGCAGAAGGGGACGCTGAGGACTCACATAGGTGGTAACTGTAGGAAGCAGGGGCCGCTCTAGCGCTGGGTGGGGGGCAGACCAGGAGAGGGCCGGGATTCTCAGAACCTAGGAGCCTTGAGGTGGGCTCCCTGAGCTCCTCATGTCCTCTGAGGATAGAGCTCTGGGTGGCTGGTGCTGGTGTCTCTTCAGGAGAGTTTTGAGGTTGACTCCGGAATTAAAAAACTTTGTATCAGAAACGAGCCAGTTGTTGCCACCGGAACCTGATGCCATTGCTAGTTGCCCTGGGGACACACATGGGAGCAAGAAGCTGCCGGGAAGGAAGATGGTCCCCTCCTCACTGTCCCCCTACTGGCAGAGCTGACTTGGGGCTGCTGGCACAGCAGAAATGTGGCCTGCAGAGTCCCAACAGTACCGGCAGAGCAGGGCGGACAGGGGAGCCCGTGCCGCTGGGGGTCGATAGTTTAATGACCAGCCAGGCCAGATGTCTTCCCTTCCAAAACTGCAGAATCCCACTTTGTGCCAGGCAGTGGGGCAACACCAGTAAGTAAGACAGCATGCCTTCCCTGTGGAAATCGCACTTTAGAGGTGGCATGTGCTAGGTGTGCTCAGACTATAAACAAACAGACAAATGTATAAAGTAAAGAGGTTCAGAGCATGCAAATACTTGAAGCAAATAGTGACCGGTCAGTGTTATCAAATCAGCAGAACTCACTGAACAGTTCATGATGGAATGACCATGAAGATGAAGAGGGCAGATCCCATGAGGGTCATGGTCATTATAAAAAATAATCATCATGATTTGTAGGCCTGTTGCCAGATGCTGTGCTGGGTGTTGTGTTTGGATTATCTGGGTCTTATAACAAACACCTGAAGTCAGTAGTATTACTTATTACACCCATTTTACAGATGAGAAAGTGAAGGCTTTGTCAGATTTGGTGATTTGCCCCCAAGGGAGAGTGTTGAGTCATTGGGACTGGTGACTGATTGGAGGAAGTCTGGGAAACAGGAGGGGGTCAAAAGAAGTTCTGGAAGGGGCGCCTGGGTGGCTCAGTTGGTTAAGCGACTGTCTTCGGCTCAGGTCATGATCCTGGAGACCCGGGATGGAGTCCCACATCGGGCTCCCTGCTCAGCGGGAGACCTGCTTCTCCCTCTCTCACTCCCTCTGCTTGTGTTCCCTCTCTGGCTGTGTTTCTCTCTGTCAAATAAATAAATAAAATATTTTTTTTAAAAAAAAGAAGTTCTGGAAACAAAATCAGAAAATGTGAAAATGTATCTGGTGTGGGGTGGGAGATGGTTACGGATTTCGTATACCTTGGGGAGAGATGCATCCAGCTGGTAAGTGCAAATGAAGAAGAGGAAATCAGAAGTGAAGGTGGGGAGTCTAGAATTCTCATAAATAAATGATTTTTTGTTACTGCCCAGGAAAAAAAATATTAAATGTGGCCTCCCAACAGGCCAAACATATTAGCATTTAAATACAGACTTAGATAGGTGGATAGAAAGGCAATTTCCTATGAATTAAATCAGATTTTATTTTTCCTCCAAGTCTCAGAAAAAATTTCCTTCTGTAGAAGCCTGTCCTTAGAGAGGGATTCGCCTTGCCCTAGGGGCATGGCAACTCCATGTCCTCAGTGGGACCTGGGGTCTTCTCCCTGCTCGAACTGTGGGGAGATGAGGCCTAAGAGCTGATGGAAATTCATCAGCACCGTTGGCTGGAGGCCCTCAGGCTGATTTGTGTGGAGGGGAGGGCAGCTCACGTTGGGGTCCGAGGTTCTCTGCACTCAACCGTGTCAGTGGGTCCGCAGGGCCCATCTAGGGGCTGGAGGGTCTACAGTTCGCTGCAGACAGACCTGGCAGGAAGTGGGAGGGAGCAGCTGCAGCTTCTCCCGGGCAAAGACGGGAAGAGACCAACTTGGTCCTTGAAGCCACCCCTTCTCCCTCCATGTCCCTGACTGCTATCCCATTGCTGCCCATTGACACATCCCGCCCATTGCTGTCTTCTCCTGCCCCGACAGCACGCTATGCTCACAGCTGGACTCAGTCCTGGGCCACTACAGGGACCCCCTTTATTTTGTGATCATGGAAAGAGCAGAACCAGTTGAAGTTGAAGTTGGGTCATAGATGTGGGCTCTGGTTGCTCCCAGCTGACCACCAGAGAGCCCTCTAATGTGTCAGGGCTGCTTCTCTGTCTGCCTCCCAGAGTCACTGAAAGCAGGACAGAGCCCCCCAAAGTGCAAGGATGAGGGCTGGGGTCCCAATTCCTAGATACAATGGGTTCTGGATGCCTCTGTTCACCTGCTTTCTCTATCACCGTAGTGATAGTCCAGGTGGCTTCTCTGACATTCTGTACGTCAACAGACCACATCGTCAGGCTCCAGGACACCTGCGCTATAACACTAGGAGTCATTTGTGACTCTCCCCTATCCTCTTCCACTTGGCATCAGTTTCCTGTGGTGACTGTAAAAAATCAAACCTCATACTGAGGGGCTTAAGGCAGCAGGAGTCTCATCTCTCACCATTCTGGAGGCCAGGAGTCTGAGATCAAGGGTGGGTAGGGCTGGCTCTGGGGAGAAACTATCCATCTGTGACAATGAGGTGTTGAGGGGGGGTGGTTCGATAATAGTAAAGGGATAATCCATCATGGGTGCCCAGTCCCTTTTTCTGTGATTCTTCCTCCCTTCCGCCACAAATCAGGGTCCTGTCTAGCCAGGTCCCCCGCAAAATAGGGGAGTTGACCTTAATGTTCACAGCAAGGCCAGAATGATCGGCCCCCTCTACCTTTAAGGCCCTGTGCCAAGAGGGGAGAATGGTCACATGACCATTCGCAAGGCCAGACCTCAGGCAGCTCTGGGTCTAAGTCAGAACAGGCCTTCCAGAATCCATCCAGACACAGTGATGGAGGGAATTTGGAGAGGAAGAATTTACCGGTTAAATAAGAGTCCCTTTAAATATTTATCCTTTTATTGGTAATTACATCAGTGCCCAGAGGGGCTGGCAGGATCCTGGGTGGCTAATGGGCAGGCAGGAGACAGTGGGGCGTTTGCATAGGGCGCGTAGTGGGGTGCTGAATATTTCCATACTCTGGTGTGATGCTCACTGCGGAGCTGAGATAACTTGTCACCGTGCCCAGTGCCTCAGATGGCAAAACCAACTCGACTCTTAGAGGAATTCAAGCCAGCGCCAAGCTGGTGTGTTCCGGGAAGGGCAAGAGGCAATAGGCATGCCAGAGGTGACTCTCAGCTCTTTTGGGTGATTTGAGTCATTTTTCTCCATCTAGCATGTAAGCTTGCTCGTGGCACGGAGGGCATGTGTCATTCCTTTCATAGACACCCCCTGCCATGCCTGTCTTCAGGGATCCCTCTGCTGCAAAGTCAATAACCCTTCCTTCTGCATCTCCCTCATGTTCCTAAGAGCACAGGGAAGGCCAACAGACCCCTGTGTGTGTGCAAGCCTCAGTTTCTCATCTGTGCCGCAGTTATCAAAGAGCTTCCGGGCTGGGTGTTACCAGATGGGAAGAAATGAAATAATACATGAGAATTTCATTTCTAAATTTTGCAAATTGTACCCAAGAACTACATGACCCACGGCTTTAGAGACAGCGCCACATGGTGGTTAAAAGCCCAGCTCCTACACTTCCTACCTGTGTGACTTCAGACGAAGGAAGCCATTGAGGCCTCAGCTTCCCAATCTGTAAAATGAGGGTAATCATAGTACCTGCATCATAGGATTATCATATCCAGTGAAACGTGTGTGTGGGAGGGTCTGGCATGTAATATGTGCTCAAATAATGGCAGCCCTTGTCATTTTCAGTCGGTTTTGCTGTTGTTATAATAAGCACAGAGCCCACTACACACACGAAGAAGCTGAGACCCATAACTGGCCCATCCAGGGTGATCTGAGCCCACATAGAATTATCTAGAATCTGGAATTACTACGAGTCTTGCCTTCTTAGCACTCATAGCTCTTGTTTCTGTCTCTAGCCAGGAGTCTGAGCGCAAGCTACCCTTGGGCTTTGAAGGTTCCAGAGCAAGAGGATAAAGGTCTAGACAAAATGTGAGTTTCCTGGGCCCCCTTCTTCATGTGGCTTCAGCTTAGCGTATGGGTCCTGCATCCGCCAAAGTGTCAGTGGACCATGCCTTCACAGGACACACTTTTACTACGCCCCTGCCACATAGATGGAACAATGCTTGAGTTTGACTCCCTGGCTTCCACTTGGGGAGCTAAGACCCTGCAAAAGGAAGTGTGCAGCAGAGCAAGGAGAGGCTTTGGAGCCCCTCTCCGGGGCCTTCCACGTCCCACACCCCCATGACAGCGTCCTGCCAGCCCTCCTTCTCTCCAGCTCCTGGCCCCCAGAAATGAGAAGCCCAGGAATAAGTAAAAATGTGGTGGACAGAAAGAACTTATTATCGCATCAGCTGGCACCTACATTCCTCTTAGGGAGGGAATTGTCTTTCTTGGGATGTGGATCCTGAATGTTGCCTTGATAAACAACTGTTGACAGAAGACACAGAAAGAAATATTTAAACATCTCTGCTGTCAGAACCAGCAGGAATTGGGCAAGGATAGAGCTGATGGAGGAGTAGGAAACAGGAAAGGGAGCCGACCTCAAGGTACTGGGAGTAGCCAAAGGACATTTAGGAAGATGCTTGTCTGACATTCAACTTTCAGTTGTCCATGTGGCTATGAGGGAACTCCTTCTGTCTCCTGTGAAGTTGGTTAAGTTGGTTACCTGTAGGGACTTGTCAGATTTTTTTTTTTAATGAAAATTAAGAGAAGGGCTGCATTACAAATTCAGATAGATTTGATGTAGAATAGGACTAGGGCACAGAGGAAACCAAGCATGTCTCTAAAGTGACCTAATTTAGTGGAAGCGGTGTTCAGAGGTCCAGGTGGCTGGGAAAAACCCCACCTTACCCATACACATACACCCCAATCCACATAATAGGGGAGAAATTGGGAGAGGAAGCGGTCCACTATTTGGTAGGGGGTTATTCAGACAAAACCCATTTGAGTCTTAAAAGGTAAGTCATCTCAGTTGACTTCCCTGTTTCAGACATAATAGAAATATTAATAACAACGTATGCATTATACTTCCTAGACTGCTTTCCCATATTTTGTCCCTTTTAACCTCAGTAGTTTGTTTCAATTTTTAGACAAGGAGACTGCAGCCTTGAGAGGTCATGTGACTCCTTTCAAGTCACACCGGCCAGGGTCTGTTCCTCAGTGCTATTGGGACCTCTGCTGACTCAGCAGAGCCCAGGCATCTGGTTGCAATAGTTGGATAATCATTAGGATGCTAAGTGGCTCCAAAAATACTGTGGGGTGGCTTCCAGGAGACAAAGATGAGCCTGGAAATGGGACTCAGGACCAATCTCTAGCCCGGTGGGGGTGTTGATAAGCAGGCTGGGGTCAGGGGCAAGCCCAACCCAACAGGCCCAGCAGAAGAAGCAGCATGTGCTCATTGTGGCAAGGAGGATGGCGAGGAGGCCGCCTCCAGAGGGAGGCCTGCGAGGGGACCACCTGGGACTAGACCCAGGGATCTGTATGTGCATAGCCAGAGGAAGTTCAGGTTCAGAGGCAAGTTCCTCAAAACAGTGAGCATTCAAGACAGCTCTGCTGGGGAGTTGTTGCCGTCCTTGATAACCACAGGAGGTGCCATTTTTGACCAGGACTCACTCAACCCCATCATCTTCTTGATGGGGAGGAAGTCCTGCAGAGGCGGCTTTGGGCCCAGGATGCTGGTGTTTCTTGCACTGCCTCCCTGCCTCACTAGAGGGAGCCCAAGTTCCCACTCCCCATCTGCTGCCCACCTGGCTAGGTGTGGGCTGCCCTTCTACCCTAGAGAGGGGGTGGGTCCAGGGACATGGGAGAGGCAGCCCTCCCTCCTACTATTGGGGAGGTCTCAACAGACTTTGGAAAATGTTTTCAGAAATCACAGACCGCAAAGGCTATATTTGACTTCAAAATTAGTGCTGTTTTTCCTGTTTGCGAGATCTTATGACACCCACCCTGAACCTGGTGGTCTGTTTCCACCCTCCACTCCTGGATCAGGGTCCTTCTCGGCAAGTGCCACAAATAGGCATCCCAGGAGCCCAGACACAGGATGAGGGATGGGAGAGGCTCAGCTGTGTGCTTGACGACAACAATAAGACCCATCACTTATCAAGGAGACAGGTTGATGTTAAGACCTGTGAGCTCTGGAGTCAGACAAAATTGTTTCCAAATTTTCCCCACCTAGATGTGATTGCCCAGAGATCAGGAACATTGTCTATCTCATAGACCACAAAATCCCCAATGCTTGGAATAGAGTCTGGCACACGGAGAGCCGTCAATATTTTATGAATAAACCAGCGGCTCCGGCTTTACCGCTTCTTTAACCTTGCACCAGTTACCTCCTGTCTTTGAGCCTCAGTTTCCCCTTCTGCAAAATAGGACAAAACTGTAGCTTACTAGACAGGTGAGGACTAAACGAGTATGTGTGTAGTCTGTAGTAAGGCACTGGCGAGAAACAGCACCTGCTAGCAGTTCCTGTGTGCTGGGCACTCTGCAAGGTATTGGGGATGCGTCTGTGGGCGTTCATCTGTGGACATGGGCTTGTGTGTGTGTGCAGACCCAATCTCATGCTATCTTCTGGGAGGATGGGTCTATTATTATCTCACTTTTACAGTGGAGGAGACTGAGGCACAGAGAGGTGCTGCAAGTCGTTCTGCTGGTAAGTGGTGGTGAAAGCAGATTGTTAAGCCCTGTGAATCTGACTCCACAGCTCTGCTCTTGTGCTCAGAAATTGCTTGCTTAGAGTCTTCCTGGATCTGAGATCTGCAAACAACCATGTGCTGTTTGGGGGCCATTTTGAGCAGAGGACAAGGCAAGTCTTCAGCCATCCTTTTCTGCATCTGATGCTTCTAAAGCCTATGACCTTAGAAACCCTAGAGCTGATGAATTGAGTTGCCAAAGGACACTATGATCAGTTGTGGTGTGTTAGGCAAGTGTCGTAGCCAGTGCCCAGCCCTAGCTGCCAGAGGCCGATTCTAAACCTAGACTCTGGGGCCTGACTCTCTGGCAAGCTCCTTGGGTATTTCTGAGCAAGTGTTCTTTTTCTTTTGGAAATTTGAAAAGAAAACAAAAACGAAAAATGATCTATGCAATGGGTATGTACTCAGGAGGAAAGGGATGAGCAGGCTTGCTTTGGCTTTTTAAGAAAGAGGGGAATGCCAAAGAGATGTAAGTAAGTCTATGGTGATTCCCCCCACATCCCCTCCTGGGCCAGCTCCTATCCCCCCCGCTCTCAGCACTGTTCCCACAGGTTACCCTTCGAGGGAAGTGCTGAGTCGCCTCCAATGGGCAAAGAACATTAAGCCCAGATAGAGGGACAGGGTAGGGAATCTGCACTCCACCCTTCATCCTGCTTTTCCACCTCCCTTTGCTTCCACTGGAAAAAAAAGAAAATTGCCAAGTAATTGCTCCTCAACAACCCCTGCTGGTCCACGGTCTTCTTTCTTGCTGAGATTATAATTAGGGAATCGGTAAATTTAAATAGAAAATCCATGAGCAGCACAGAGCCTTCATTTTTCAAATGCTGTTTCGTGAACCTTGTAAGCAGCGCTTGCACCCCTCGTGGGCAGCGGTGGCAGGTGAGGCCCCACGTCGGTTGCAGGTGGGGGGCAATAAGCCAAGGCGCACAGCCCCTCTAGGTTCTTTGCAAAGGTGCAGGAGTGGATGCAGCGGCGCCCAGGAGGATTTGCTGGGTGCCGGAGGCCGGGCCAGATGTCCCCTAGCCTTGTTACAGCCACCCTTGTAGCTACCGCTGGTTTTATGCCCCGATGTTACAGACGAGGACCTGTCTCGGTCACATAGCTAGCTAGAGACAGAACAAAGACGTGAAGCCCCATGCATCTGAGCCCTTGGCCTATTCATCTACCCTGAAATTTGACTGCTTTTCCAACAGAGTGGGGTCCTGAATCCCAGACTTGAGTAAATTCCAGGTATGTGGTCCCTCTTCTTCCCCCATCGAAGTCTGGATGTAGCCAGAGTCTGGCCTGGACCTGTTTTCTCCCTTGGGCCTCCAGGGTCCAGGTGCCAAAGCCAGGCTCCTGGATGGGCTGTGACAGAGGAAGGGGACTGTGCCTGTCTGGTGAGCTGTGGTTTCTTCCTGGACTAGTAATACCACCTCCTCACCCTGGGTCCCCCAAACAGCCTGCCTGGGCAGGAGGACCCATCCCATCACCTCCATCTCCATTTTAGAGATGAGGAATCCAAGGTCACAGAGGATGAAATGACTTTGCCAGAGATGACTTAGCCAGCTTCTGGCTGATAGGTTCAGGATTGGGGGTCTCCCCACCCCCTCCAGGGCTGAGCTGCTTCTCCAGGTCTCTGCAGCTGTGCAGGGTTTGGCTCTGTCTGCAGGCAATGGGCCTGTCCAAAGAGAAAACCAGAAAGGTGACAGGCAGGGCAAGGAGAAGCAACTCACGTTTCTTGGTCACCGATGATGTGTTGGCTGCCAACGGCGAGGGTTTTGGAGCCTCCCGGTCAATAGTAAGCCTTTCTGGGTGTCATGTAATGAGTGAGGGTATTTTGTGATCCTCCAGACTCAGTGCAGTGCTGAATGCATGGTGGTCACGTGGGGAAACCATGACCTGTTTCCTTGCTAATAGTACACTAATATCAATAACATGTCTTATAATCGTGTGGTGAGATATTAATATCCCCATTTTCCAGATGGGAAAACCAAGTCTCTGAGAGATTAGGTGATTTGGTTCAGATGCACAACTTGTAAGCTGCAGACCCAAGGTTCCAAGTGGGAGCTATATGATCCCAGGCCCACTGTCCTCCTCTAGGAGTTCATCTCCAGCTTGGGGACAGCAGTAGGACAGTAGGTCTCCAGCAGGGGACAAAGGGACATGACGCACTGCAGACAGATCAACTCATGTCCTGGGCTGCTAGCACAAGCTTCTACATCTGGTATACTGTAATTCTCGGCCACCCTGCACCCCAGGAAAATGTATTCTACCTATAAGTCATCCCATAGGACAGGAACAAAGGCCCTCAGGGTCTGGTTCTTAGGGAAATTTCCTGGGTCGCTGGTTACCTGCTGTGGGGTTTTTTATTTAGTAGTAAATATGAAAAAATCCCTCTTAAACCCTTTCTGCTCTCTTCATATCTTATTAATGATTTTTTTAAAATACTAAGGTTTCACTTTTTTTCTTTCCCTTCACCCTTTCAATTTTTGGTCTTTCTATCTTGCTCTGCCTTTCTCTTTGCCTCTTTGCTTCTCTCCTTGTTTCTTGGCTTGGGAACATGGAGGGAGTTAGTCCCTGAAGTCAGAGGAGTGCAGACCTCCTCCTTTCCGGCATGGCCCTCTCCAAGCCCCGCAGCCTCCTGAACCAGTACCAGCTCAGCATCTTGGTGAGGGCGAGCCCCCTTATGTATGGCTGTCATCACTCTCTCACACCATAGGCAAAGGGCTTAAAATTACGTTTTCCATTGCACTGACTTGTAAACTGAGGCTACCCGAAGATCAATGCAATAGGAGGAGGAGGCTGAGTTTTCTCCATTGTTGACAATGGCACAGCAAGGACAGGGACAAAGGGAGTTTTGGAGCTCCTGAAGCCCCAGGAACTGAAAAACCACATTCTATATCCGTTTTCTTCCAGGGAACGGAACTGGCCCTGCTGTTCTGCCGATTTAGCTTTGCTTGCCAAATGCGTCTGGGCTTCTGCAGTCTTCCAGAGAAACAGCACGGCTGCCGGATTCCTGTTCTTTTCAGTTTGGGGGTCCACCGTGTGAAGCCCACTGCAACGCCGCTTTGCTGAAAGGGTGCATTCCCCCTTAGCGGGGTGCAGTGGCCAGGCAGGATCACCAAGGGGGCAAGGGTGCTGATGGAGGGTTAGGGAGAGGCCTCATACCCTTCTTGCAGCCTCCCCATATAAGGGATGGGGGAAACCCCGAGTGAGAAGCTTCAACCCCCTGTACATTCCCAGGCTTCTCCTGGTACAATCCACAGCACTGATGCCTAAAGCAGCAGCCTGGGGATCTTCTGAACAACTAGGCCAGCTGCGGGCTCAGGAGCTGATCTGGTTTACAGCTTGTCATTCCCGGAGAAAGGCCACATTTTGGCTAAAGGGCATTTCGGGTAGCTGTGGACTGTGTGGGGGCAGGGGCGGGGCGCCTGGAGAAAGGAGCCCTGCTGCTCTGCCCTCTGCTGGGTAATCACGACCCAATCTCAGTTCAGCCAGGGCCCTGGGCAGCAAGCTCCGGCATTACTTGAGTTTCAGGTCATCAAAGCGGAAGCTCTTGTGAGCTCTGTGCCTTGGGAGTGGAGGAGACTTTGAGCCGAGGCCATCGTGCCCTCTTGGCCGTGGGCTGGGAAAGCACGGTGACCAGAACTCGGACTCAGAACGGCTCTTGACACGCCCCCCCCCAAGGGGTTGTATGCTAGAAGATATTTTCTTCTCTGATAAACCCTCACTGACCATATCTGTTTGTCACATTCCCTTGTTTCCTAAAAGGCAGGTATAGGCATCTGTCTGGTCTCTGGGTTCCGTGAAGGGCCTTCTATTCCTGGGTGACTGTCTGGAGCTCCCTTCTTCCTGTGGTGTGTCTGGCCAGGCCTGTTTTGCCCTGACCTCTCTTCTGGGATGAATGGCTGGGCACCCACCCATCCTGAGCCGCTGTGACTGGGGTTGGGTCACCGGAACAGTCCTGTGGCAGCATCCAAGTGGCCCTGGATGGAAGGGCTGCAGACAGAATGTGTCCCCAGATTGGCACTCACGATCGGATCTGTGGATGTTTTTGGAGTCTGTTGGTCTTACATGATTCGTCTGTGTCCTCTCTGTCCCTCTCAAGGATGATAGGTAGCCTGCAGGTGGATCATGAGAGCTGGGAAGCATCAAGCATCTTTTCACCAGAGCAAGGAAGACAGCAGAAGATGCCTGATCCAAGCCTTCCTGAAGACTGCTCTTCCCCATCCTCAAGAAGCTGTGGAAACACCCCTCATGGATTCCAGGGTCCACTCCCCTCAAACCCCTTTCCCCTTCCATCACCATGATGCTCTCTGGAGAGAGGGCCCCTGCCCCACCTCTTTGCTTAGTCTGAGCTGAGTTGAGAGGAGAGAAACTGTGAGAACAACAGACCTCACCACATTCCCTCATGGACTGAGAGTTGGGAGAGGACTAGGTGAAGGGGGCTGCAGGCAGGACAGGAACAGGCCACGCAATTCTTATTGATTGTTTCCCCAGAGGCGGCAGCTCCTGAAGGAAAGTGTGAAAGCACCAGTAACGAGCTGTGGGGTTAGATATGAATGGCCTCAGTTTCCCTTCCCGTGCCTTCCCTTTGCACATGAATTTGAGCACACACAGGCACATCCTTGCCTCACCACCCACGGTGGAGCTCGCTCCATTTCTAGCAGCCCCCTTTCCTGTGCTTGGCCCACCATTCACACCAGCAGCACCATCCCAGACCTGGGCTGTGTCCCAGGAGCACAGGCCTTTTCCAGCAACAAGGACATCCTTGCCCCTTGAGAGAGATGAGCAAAGGGACCAAGACCTTTCCAAGCCACTGTACAGATGTGGGAATTTCCCTCTGGGTCAGAAACACCTCTCCTTCTCAGCAACGACTTTGCCCCTAGAGAGAGAGGGCGGTCTGATGCTCCCAAACAAAATGGAATTGCCTCTGATTCATACCCGTTCTTGCTGGTTGAGAAACCTACTTTCTGGGGTTGGGGGGCGGGGGAGCAGTGAGGCAGTAGGACCAGGGTGTGTGCTTATATGTGTGTGTGCTCGGTTGGCCTCCTCGGGAAAGGTCTGGCGTGGCCCAAACTCTGTTTAGACATTTTTGCAAGAAGAACAAAAGAAGAATGAGAGCAAAACTACTTCAGCCACATGACCTGCTCCCACTCCGGGAAGGCAAGGCGCGTTAGAAGGCAGCTTCCGGGGCCCTTGGGAGGCACAGTCTGAGGTCGTTCCTGCAGCTCCCAGATCTCACCTCCTCTGGGGCTGCTTATGCCTTGGGAGGCCACCCTGCCTTCCTTCCTCTGCCACTTCTGTGGACATGCAGTTCTGCTTTGGGGGCAATGGGATTGCCATGCTGGATCTTGAGGGAACAGGAAAAGAAGCTGTTTCAGTTTTGGTTTGCATTTCTTTTGTTATTGTCACTGGTGGGAAATATCAGCTTGGATATAAACAAAATGGGGAACTGAGACCCACCGCAGGATTTTGACATTTTCTCACTTGGTAGAACAGAGGCAAAGCACAAAGGCGCTTTCTAAGGTATGACTTAACTTTTATGCCAGAAGGCCATGGTTTGTTCAAAGCAAGCAAAGGAAAGTGAGCAAATCATGTTTGTTGCAACCTATTATTTTACCAAAATGTTTTATCGAATCTTCCCCCCAGACCCAGTGACATAGGAACTTATGTCCCCATGTTGTGGTGAGGACACTGAGGCTGAAAGGTGAAGTGGCTTGTCCCAGGTCATACGTGTAGAGAAGAATGCCAGAGAAAAGATTCAAAATCTCAGCCAGCTACCACTGAATTCTGTGTTTCCCAAGTTCTCACATCATCCCCAGGCCTATGATTGCCCTTCTCCCAGGAGCCCAAGGAACTGCAAGAGAAAGAGCCCTGGACCAGGAGGTTAGGGCTAGCCCTAGACTGTTTCCAGGCAATGTTGCTCTCTGTCCCTTTGTCCTGTCCTGGGATGGGACCAAAATTGTCCAATAGCCAGCTGACTGGAGCTCAGGACAACGATCGTCTCACACGATACCCGGTAGTCAGAGGAGAGGACCTAGTGAAGGCAGTGCTAAGGGCTCAAAGCAGGGGTGAGCCACAGATAGACTAAATTCAAAACCATGTAATCATGTATATGCATTCACTTACTCCTTCATTCACTGAAACATGACTTCTGCCTCAAACTCAGAATGAGATCCAGACTCCTTTCCATGGTCTGCAAAATGCTGCATGATCCTGTCCCCGTGGACCTCTCCAACCTGCCCTCCCACTCCTCCACCTGCTTACTCTGCTCTCTTCTGTTCCTCAAACACACAAAGCTCATTCCCAAATCAGGACTTTCTGCCACTCTTTGCTTGGCTACTAATTTACAACCACTTGGGGCTCATTACAAATGCTGACTTCTTATACGGTGACCTGACCACTCCTTATAAAGCAACACCGTCCGCAACATCACTGTGGTTAATTTACTTTATAATAATCTCGCTCACCTCTTTTGCTTATTTGCTTCTTTTATTTCCATATTCTGTGTCCTCCCCCCCCCCATTAGAGTGTAGGGTTAGTGAGAGCAGGGCTTAACCTCTCTTGTTCTTCTCTATATCCACAGAGCCTGGAAAAATGGCTGATACATAAGGATATTCAGAAATATTCATTGTATGGATGAATGGATGGATGGATGGATGGATGGATGGATGGATGGATGGATGGACAGACAGGTAGACAGATGGATGGATAGGTGGATGGACAGACAGACAGGTGGACAGCTGGATATACGGATGGATGAATAAGTAAACTGATGAAGTGATGAATTGTTAGGCAAATGGATGGACAGATGATATCTACTAGGTCCCAAGTCCCAGTGGGAGTATAGAGATGAATAAAATGCTGTCTCCCTGGTCAAAGAGTTGACTGTGACATAAGGGAGACCTCATAACCATGTACATGTGGCTAGGTTGATTAGATGTTCTGGGAGAAGAAAGGGGAGTATCTGAAGTAGAAAGGAGAAGGAATCTACTCTTACTGGTGGATGATAGGGAGGTGACACTTCTAGACATGAAGGAAAATGACAATTGGTCAGGTGATCAGCGAATTTAAGAGATTTTCATAAAGCCCAGGAAAAGGCAAAGACACTAAACCCAGTCCTACATAGCCTATAAACTGCCCGCTGCTTGGTGTGGTGAAACATGGGTTGTGTAAGATCCTGTTCTGCTCAGCGCTATGACTGCAGTGTTTAGCATCTAGCTACCCTACTGTTGGCACTGGAAAATAGTTCTCAAGAATAGGTACTCGAGAGTTGTTTCTTGAAGAGAGGAGCAAAAGGAGAGCATGTTGAGAAGTAAGCCTGGCAAGACTGACCAGACTAGAAAATTTAGACCTTAGCTGGAGAACAATGGGAAGTCACAGAAAGATTGATTAGATGTGTGTTTCTGATAGCCACCCACCCTGCTGTAGCACAGGAAATGTGTTGGGGAAAGCCCACACCAAGGCAGGAAGGAGGTACTATGGTAGTGGTCCAAGGGAGTGTTAAGAGGTGGTACAGGAGAGATGAGGACCTGAGGCATGAGAAGATGGTTTATATCAGGAAGAAGAGAGATAGCCCCGAGATGTGAAGAAGAGAGATTTTTATAAGATTGTATCCTTGATTCCTAATGGGCCAGGAGGGGAAAGGGGAGGGAATGGAAGGGAGTAAGGTTCCCAGGTTTCCAACTAGAGTGACTACGTGCTGGCCACTGAAATACACAATGTATTGGGCAGGAGAGGGGAGGGGGGTGTTCATGATGAAGATAACAAAATTCATGTGTCAGGATCCCTCACTTTCATAGGTCACTTCCAAGACCCGGTACCTGATTTCATAGTCACTGTTTTTGTTTTTGTTTTTGTTTTTTTTCTCCAAGAACCTTTTTCTGTCTACTTTTGGAAGCTGTGGGCTTCACCAAGCCTGGATCCTCTTCTGGAAATATAATGGAAATAATATTGGGGAAAAGATTGTAAGTTCCGTTTGGACCATGCTGAGTTTGAGATGGATGAAAAATCTCCAGGTGGAGATTTTCTGCAAGGACCATAGTGTGGTGGTTAGGGCATAAGCCAGAGTTCAGATCCTGACCTCAAGCTGTATGAATTTGTATGTTTGGGAATCTGTCTGTGCTCAGTAAAATGGGACGATGATATGAGTAGCACCTTCTAAAGCTGTTGTAAAGATCAGATGAGACAATGTATATAAAATGCTTAATCAGTGCCAAGGGAATAGTTGGTCCTCAATGACAAGCTACACAGTCAGCTCTTGGTATTATTATGTGGGAAAGTACAGATCTGCGGGGTCATCAGAATGATGGAGGCCTTGGAAGGATCATGTGGGAAGAGGGTGTTAGGGCATGATAAGAAAGCCGAAGACAGAGCTCTGATGTTTATCAGGGTGATCAGAGGAAGAGAAACCAGCCAGAGAGGTTGACAAGGATCAGCCAAATGGGTGAGGGGTGGAGAGTGGGTCCTGGAAGACAGAGGAGAAGAAATGGTCCAGCCAGCACTTGGTCATGAGTGTCACCTGCTGCTGGGAGTCAAGGCTCTAGGGTGGGCTTTGGAGGAAGTCATTGGTGAGCTCATCAAGGGCTTCAAAGGGGGGTTGGGCACTGAGAAGTGAGCATATGTGCAGACGGCAAGTGTGGATGGTCCTCTGGAGGACCCTAACCTTGGGGAAAAAAGAACAGAGGCAGTGAGAGAGAGAATGTTGGGGTGCTTGGTTGTTTTACTTTTAGACGACATGAGTTGTTTAGAGATGAAACTCACCACTTTGGGAGCTATGAAGAAGAGTTGGGGCAGAGGATTTGAAATTTGGAAAAGCAACGAAGTAACTGAAGGGAAGTGGGACTGCCCTGGAAGGATTAGGAAGTGGAATAGCAAAGACAAGGTGGGGGTCAACCCTGAATGGCTCTCTGAGTGTGGAAGGAAGGGGGCAAGTGGGGAGGTTATAAATAAGTGTGTATGTGGGAGGACAGGAAGTGGGGGGTTTTGCTTGTTGGCCTCAATTTTATTCTGTGAAGTAGGGTGATGGGTTGTCTGAGGAAATAAGTAAATATGTTGTATCTCTCCAACTGTGGGGCATTTAGGAGAAATTGTGATTAAGAAACTTAAAATCTCAAGGGGGAAACCAGGGCTGTGGGAACCAAAATTGGTGATGAAGCTGTTACTATCCTTATAAATTATTGTATATCAAGTAATACAAAGCAGTGAAGAGAACACACCAAGAATACAACCTCAGAGGCAATTTGTACATTTTTACTGGTACTCGGCAGCTTGCTGTAATTCATAGCCTTTGTTTCCTTGCTAGCTGCTGGATGCTTCTCAGACCCTTCCTACCCTGCAGTTTAAACAAAATGCTTACAAATTCATTTTTTTTAATTTATGAATAAGGGGCACCTGGGTGGCTCAGTCGTTAAGCATCTGCCTTCGGCTCAGGTCATGATTCTAGAGTCCCAGGATCGAGCCCCGCATCGGGCTCCCTGCTAAGCAGGAAGCCTGCTTCTCCTTCTCTCACTCTCCCTGCTTGTGTCCCCTCTCTAGCTTTGTTTCTCTCTGTCAAATAAATAAATAAAATCTTTTTAAAAAAGATAAAATAAAATTATGAATAATTTGAAACACACAACCAAGTTGAAAGAATTTTATAGTGTGTGCCAATGATTCTACCATTAACATTTTACTAAGCTTGTTTGTTTATTTTAAAGATTTATTTATTTGTTTTAGAGAGAGAGAGAGAGAGAGAGAGAGAGAGAGAGCAAGCACAGGCACAAGAGGGAGGGGCAGGGAGATGGAGAGGGAATCTGAAGTAGACTCTCACTTAAGCATGGAGCCTGACACAGGGCTCAGTCTCAGGACCCCAAGATCTTTACCTGAGCTGAAACCAAAAGTTGGATGCTTAATCGACTGCACCACTCAGGGGCCTCTAAGTCTTTTTATATAAATAAACTTTTAATTATAGAATAGTTCTGGATTTTCAGAAAATTTGAAGATTGTGCTGTTTTCCATTGTCACATGTGCCGCTTTCCTCTATCATTAGCATCATACAATAGTATAGTCACAATTAAGGAAATAATATCAATGTATTATTACTATTATTTTTGAAAGAGAAAGGGAAAGAGAATGTGTGGGGGAAAGAGGGGGCAGAGAGACCCTGACTATGGGCTCCATCTCCAACCCTGGGATCATGGCCTGAGCTGAAATCAAGAGTAGGGTGCTTCATTGACTGAGCCACCCAGGCACCCCTACTGATGTATTATTATTAGTGAAATAAAATAGGTTTTTCCAATTTCCTCAGCTTTTCAGACTCCCTTAGTTTTTGCCTAACACCCCTTTTCTGTTCCTGGATCCCATCCAGGATTCCACATTACATTCTGTTGTCTGATTTCCTTAGGCTTCTTTGGGCTCTGACATTTCTTAGGCTTCACTTGTTGATGACCTTGACAGTGGGAGAAATAATGGTCAGGTGTTTTGCAGAATGTCCCTCAACGGGGATTTGCCCGAAGGATTTCTTTTCTTTTTAAAATGAATTGTTAGTTCTTTTCAGCTTTGTTGAGAGATGATTGACCTACAACCTTGTGCGAGTGTAAGGTAGACAGTTTATTGCGTTGCTACTATGAGATGATCACCCCAGCAACTGAGTTAACACCTCCATCGCCTCATGTATTTAGAATTTTTTTTTATGGGTAGAACACGTAAGATCTATTTCCTTAGCAACTTTTAAGTACGTAACACAATATTTTAAACTATTATCACCAAGCTATGACCAACACCTCCCCGATTTTCCCCATCTCCCAGCTTCTGGCAATCACCATTCTGTTTCTCTGAATTCGGTGTTTCTAGATTCCACAAATAAGTGAGATCATACAGTATGTGGCTTTCTCTGCCTGGCTTATCTCACTCAGCAGGATGCCCCACATGTTATCAGAAACGTCAGGAATTCCTTCTTTCTCAAGGCTGCATATTTTTCCATTGTGTGTGTGTGTGTGTGTGTGTGTGTGTGTGTGTGTGTGTGTACACCACATTTTCTTTATTCATTTGTCTATTGATGGGCATTTAGTTTGTTTCATACCTTGCCTGATATGATGAGTTTCTCATGATTACCCTGGGACTATGGGTTTGGGGAAGGAAGACCACGGAGGTGAAATGCCATTCACATCACATCATATCCAGGGTACACACTATCGACATGACTTATCACGGTGGATGTTGGTCTTGACCATTTGGCTGAGTTATCCTTTGCCAGATTTCTCTACTATAGCATTTTCCTCTCTTTTCATGTGTCCCCATCGGAAGGAGGTCACAGCGTGCGGTCCACACAGGAAGAGCTGGGAGTTGGCTCCACCTAGCTGAGGGCTTAAAAGTCTTTTTCTCACCTACCAGCTAGCCATCCCTCCATCCATCAGTCCACATTCTTTTTTCAAACATATCTCAAAATAATTTGCAAATTTATTTTATTTTGTTACAGGGGACCCACACTTGAAGGGACATTGTTTCTGTGCCTTGTCTGGTCTTCATCCCAAGTTTCTGTTGTATTACCTTCTGGGTTCTGCCTTCTGGCTCCCACTGGGATTCCTAAATCACAAAATACTGTCAATCATGAAAAGAAAATAAGCATAGTCTGTTTAATCCACTTGTTTCATACCAAGGAGACATTTCTCAAGGCAAGTGCCAGTCTCCGAGGTTATGGATCTCGGCTCTGTCATGGTAACATCTTGCACAGCACGCATGGCAATCCCTGCACCCTGGCTGTCTCTGGTCCATTCTTTCATCACTTCTAGGGCTTCAATGCCACCAATAAAGAGAAATAAATAAAAAGAATAAATAAATCTCTGCTGACCTTCTGTTTCTGTTCTCATGTCCTAGTTCCCTCTTTTGCTAATTATGCCCATCGAGAGGAACGCTAGATTCACACGCTGAAACTGAAATTCTCCAATTCCCAGTACAGATGCATACATTAGATTTCCATTTCACATAAAGTGAACTTGGAGTTGAAGACAGATAATGTCATATTTTATAAGAGATATAGAACACAACACAAAAATATTTTCTGCCAATATGCAGATAGCCATGTAGGTACAGCCTCATGGGAAGAGTAATTGAAAGCTGTTGGATTTGATGTGAATTTGGCAAATTCTTGTTTACGTGGAAACAATTTCAGAGACTTTTCTTTAAGCCATCAATGTACTTCTTTGTTGATATGCATCACACTTGGTCAGGTT
Source organism: Spilogale gracilis (assembly GCA_004023965.1). Lineage (NCBI taxonomy): Eukaryota > Metazoa > Chordata > Mammalia > Carnivora > Mephitidae > Spilogale > Spilogale gracilis. The sequence goes on from PITA01020264.1 coordinate 31,453, forward strand.
TTCTGTATCTTCCATCATCTATATCATATCGTATATCCCATGAGCTCTGGATGTGTGCTGGTCAGAACAACCTGGAATGATTGGCTGGTTGGATGGATGAACGTAGTCTCTAGATATTTTCTAAGAAATGCCTGATCTTTCACTTGTACCAATGGGTCTTCCCGCTTCAGTTCAGAAGTATTAGCAGTGATAGCTGACAACCTTTAAAGTGTATGGTTACTGCAGGATTTAAAAAATTCTGTGTTTTAAATTAACACACAGTAATACTGACTTTTTTATGTGTGTAGTTATATGAACTTTAAGATCGAGGTATGTGACAACCACCCCAATCAGGATACCGAACAGGTTCTAACACCCAGAAAGCTCCCTTCTACCCTTTGTATCCTTACCTCTACCCCCACAACCCTAGACCCTGACAATCACTGATACTTCTCTATCACTGTTATATCTTTTCGACAACATCCTACATACGGAATCTCATAGCATGTGATTCTTTGAGACTGACTTCTTTCATTCAGAATACCTTTGAGATGTTGTACATACCAATAGTTCACTTGTCTTCTTGCAAAGTAGTGCCCCGTGGTAGAGACCTACTGCCATTTCTCTACTCATTCACCAGCTGAAAGACATCCAGGTTGTTTCCACTTCTGGACAGTTGTGAACAGAACTGCTATAAACATGAATGTACAGGTATGCGTGAACATGAGTTTTCATTTCCCTAAGGCAAATACCTAAGAATGGGAATGCTGGTTCCCATGGTAAGGGAATATTTAACTGTATCAGAAACTGTCAAATTATTTTTCAGCATTTTTGGGCCATTTTGCATTCTCACCGACAGTGGGAGACCTTCAGTGGCTTTGCTATCCAGTCCCTAATACAGAGCAGGCCTTGGAGCTGGGACTTCATTTTGCTCCATGCTCGACCAGCAGTGCAGGTTGCGGATCGAAGCCGGCCCTAGCAGTGTGCCTCCGGGCATCCGGCAGCTTACAGTGCACCAGCCCCAGCTTCCTTCCCTCGCGGATGCATGTTCTCATCCAGAAACAAAGCAAGCTCCCTCTTGCGTCAGGATTTCTTTTGGACTTCTGCATGCACTCTGAGTTTTGATTTGTATTTGCATAATTTGTATTATTTGACTGCTATTTTTTGAGACCTTCTCTACGGCAAGCACTTTGCAGAGCACTGTCTTCTTCTTTTTTTTTTTTTTAAGATTTTATTTATTTATTTGACAGAAAGAGATCATAAGTAGGCAGAGAGGCAGGCAGAGAGAGAGGAGGAAGCAGGCTCCCTGCCGAGCAGAGAGCCCAATGCGGCCCTCGAGTCCAGGACCCTGAGATCATGACCTGAGCCGCAAGCAGAGGCTTTAACCCACTGAGCCACCCAGGTGCCCTGAGCACTGTCTTCTTAATTACTATTGTTAAATATTTTGAACACAATAAATGATGATAAATCCCAACATATCCTTCACTCCATCTTTTGCCCATTTTGCTTCGGATACTTTGTTTTAAAAAGTAAAACTTTACAAGTACATTGGCATTTCCCTTCCCTAAACCTCTTTCTCCTTCCCTTCCTAAAAACAATTGTTTGCCAAAAATTGGTAGGCAGACTTCTTCCATGTTTTTATACACTTACTACAAATGCAAATATTCATAAAGAACATATGGTATTGTTTGCTTATGCCCTTTCCCTTTTTTACTGGGATAAAAAAACATAACAGGATATCTTTACTCTTAACAAATGTTTATGCGGACCATACAATAGTGTTAGCTATACGTACGTTGCTGAGTGGTGGTTCTCTGGGGCTTTTCCATCTCGCAGGACTGAAACTCTAGACCCATTGAACAGCAACGCCCCACTTCCCCTTCCAGCCCTGGCAACCACCCTTCTACTTTCCGCTTTTACTCAGTAGAACTTGATGATTTTAGATGCCTCGTATAAGTGGAATAATGCAATTTATCCTTCTGGGGCTGCCTTACTGCAGTCAGCACAATGTTTTCGAGGGTCATCCTTGTTGTAGCAGGTGACAGGATTTCTGTCTTTTTTAAGGAGGAATAAGGTGCACGCCCAGCTTCACTCTGGCATTATTTGCAATAGCCAAAATGTGAAAACAATATCAATGTCCCTTGGTGGATGAAGGGATAAAGAAAATGTGGTATACTGGGGCGCCTGAGTGGCTCAGTTGGTTGAGCATCTGTCTTCAGCTCAGGTCATGATCCTGGAGTCCGGGATGGAGTCCCACATCAGGCTCCTTGCTCAGCATGCTCTTTCTCTCTCATTCTCTCTCTCTCTCTCAAATAAATAAATGAATAAATAAACAAATGTTTTTTTTTAAAAAGAAAGAAAATGTGGTATAGACATAAGATGGAATATTACCAAGCCTTTTATGTTTTAATGTTACCTAATTAATCTGTGTGTGTGTGTTATCATTCCCATTTTACAGATCAGTGAACAAAAGCCCCATTAAACTATATGATTTATCCAAAAATAAATGGTAATTAGCGGAGACTTATAAAGAGCTCTTTGCTTTAAACACACCGTCCCTCACTCCTCTCCTTCACCTCCACTATCATACCCCTCACAACACAGAAAAAGGGCAGCATTCCCCTCCTCCTTTGGGCCTATGCTAACCAGTGTCATTGGGCTGGCGCCAGTGAGCTGTAGGGATGGGTCTCCGGTCTTTCTTGCTCAGGGTGAATCGGGACTGGGTGCTAGGCTACCGTGGAATGCCAGCACACAGCGCTGTGTCTGGCACCTGATAAATGCGTAATAAGTTCTTCAGTGAATGTTGGTAGAAAACAACGACTGGGCAGAAGGTGGCTCAGCTCTGAGCTTCCCCAGTGCTAGGAGGACAAGCTTCATCCACGCCCTTGGGTTAACACTGGCCAGAATGCTTCATTTTATAACATATGAGCTTCCCAGATCTTCCCTTTATATAATCAGTAAAACCTCAACTTGCCTCTATCCTTTGCTCATTACAACTGGACAGAAAAGCCTCTCTCTCTGGCCCACGCTTGGTTTTGGTGATAATTCCAGATAAAGGACAGAGGGCCAATAGTGAACAGAAGCTTAAAGACCATCCATCGCAAGGAAAGAGGAAGTACCTGGATTCACGGCCAGGACCAGGGTCTGGTCTGCGATGCTCCCCAGAGGTTCTTCCCATACTCCCGGAATCTTGAATTTTAGACCCTCCTGTCTCAATTATGGTTTTGTTTTCTCTAAAATGGACCACCGTCAGTTCTATTGATTTACCATTTTGCTTCAATTCAATTAATTTTTTAATTTTACAAAATCTTTTCTTTTTTCTGAACAATACCCATAAAACCGTGAGTTAGATGAACTCATGGGTATTTTCCTCACACATGGCAGTATGCGTGTGAGCACCGCGTGCAATACGTACGTCTTCTAAATGTGTGTATTCCTGTGTCCCTATCACAGTGTTTTGTGGGCCACACCATTGCACTCTGCACAATACCATGCTACCTGTGTGGAGGGGGCCTGAGTTTGGCCACCCTGAATGCACAACTCAGGAAATAAACCAGGAGGCAGGCCTCGGTGAGGAAATAGCACCACAGTCACACTCTTACTGGGTATCGGGGCTCCCCCCTCCAGCCTAGGGGCCCAACATGCACTACGTATTTCTTGAGATACGAGCTCTCCAGGAGGGGAACTTTTTGCGAAAGAGCTGTAATGCAGAGCTCAATTTCCTTTTCTGTAAACTGGGGTCAAAAACACCCAGACTCTTAAAAACAGAGCAAATTGGTGGTTGCCAGAGGGGAAGTAGGTCGGAGGTTGGGGAAGATAAAGATTAAGAGTACGGTCACAGTGACGAGCACCGAGTAACATATAGAATTGTTGGATCCCTGTATTATCCAACC
>PITA01020265.1:0-35317 GCA_004023965.1 Spilogale gracilis
CTGCAATTGCACTACTGGGTATTTATCCCAAAGATACAGATGTTCATTGTAGCAATAGCCACAATCGCCAAACTGTGGAAAGAGCCAAGGTGCCCTTCAACAGATGAATGGATAAAGAAGATGTGGTACATATATACAATGGAATACTACACCTCCATCAGAAAGGATGAATATCCAACTTTTGTAGCAACATGGACTGAATTGGAAGAGATTATACTGAGTGAAATATGCCAAGTAGAGAAAGTCATGTATCACATGGTTTCACTTACTTATGGTGCATAATGGGTAATATAGAGGACAGTAGTAGAAGGAAAGGAAATGGGAAGTAGGGTAATTCAGGGAGAGATACGAAATATGAGAGACTTTGGACTCAGAAACAAACTGAGGGTCTTGGAGGGAAGAGAGTGGGAGGATGGGAGAGCCTGGTGGTGGGTACTGAGGGCACATATTGCATGGAACACTGGGTGTGGGGCATGAAAAATGAATCTTGGAACACTGAAAAAATAAAATAAATTTAAAAAAAAAATAAAGTTCCAGCAGAGCACACACACACACAAAAAAGCATGTGAATTCAACTCATGGAAATTCCATCACTCTTCTGCAACTTTTGATAAGAAAAAAGTGAAAAAGGTTAAAATTTATTCTCCTTATCACAGTGCTTGTCAAAAAAGGTAGAGGAACTCTTGGCACCTTTACATAAAACCAATTTTTGCAAATATTTGCTGACAATTATGTTTGTTTTTAAATCATGTAGTTGAGCAAATAGATGTTTTATGGATAATGTCTAACATGAGTTTGAAGACTCATCATTCAAAAAGCCTTGATTGAGAACTGTGTTAAGCTCTTGTTTGGAGCTTGTACAAAGTAATGTTTGAACAAATCTGTAATACTTTGTATTTTGTTTTTATAATGATGCAGAAAAGGTGTAATAAAAATCCTCTCAGCACATATAAATATTCTCAAATCTCTCTCGGTTTACTGCAGTATCTTACATACATATCTTGATTTTCTGTGTTCCATAATGAGAAGAGATTGGGAAAAACCGACATATAGGGGATTAGAGGTTCTTTTGAGAGAAATCCTAAGATTGTCTTTTGTGAGGGGCACAAAAGGGTGGCTCAGCCCATTATCTGCCTTCAGCTCAGGTCATGATCCCTGGGTCCTGGGACTGAGCCCCACATTGGGCTCCCTGTTAAGCATGTGAATCATATTTTTTTTTGGTAGAACTATCACATTTTGTATCACAAAATACAACCCAGTATTTTCTCTTCCCAACAGCTCAGTTCAGGCTTCAGTAGGTTACCAGTATTTTCCCTACTGATTCAACACACACACACACACACACACACACACACACACACACACAGTCCACAGATTCCACACAGCCAAACCTGGACAAATACATCTGTTCTTTTTAGTTTATAGCCCCTACCTTTTTTTTTTGTAATGAAAAGTGAATGTGGCAAACATGTTCATTCCAATTTTCTTTTCTGTGAATGCTCTGTTTTAACCTGCTAAGTCCTAGAAAGCTGGAGCAAGTTTCAGAACTCTGGACAGAAGTATATCTTTGTTGGATGATGTGGATTTTAGCATTCTGTCCCAAGAGAGTTAGACAATTTATTACAACTCTTTTGGGTCTTAACAAAGTAGGTGAAAACAACAGGGCATTATAATCCTGATTTCCATTTTAAAAACAACAACACTAAAGACACTGAAAAAATAATAAATTATAATAGCTCTCTTTGTTCTACTTTAAAATGTGCACTGAATCCATCCACTTTCCCCTGACTCCATTCTCTCCATATCCTTTTGTGTAACTTCAGTTTAAGCCATCAGCATATGTCACCTGGACCACAATATAGCGTCCTACCTGGTTGCCCTCTCTGGATTCCTTATACTGTGTTCCCCACATAGCATCCAAATCCTATCACTCCCCTGATTAGAATCCATCAGTGGTTTTCTCCCTAACCCGGAATGAAATCCAAACTCTACTGTGGCTTGCTGGATGTGTATGCTTGGCTTATCAATGTCTTCTTCTACCTGCTCCTCTGGTTAATGTGTTTCAGCCACACTGACCTTCTCACTGATCGTCGAGTCTGCTCATGCTCCTTTATCATGCACATTTTTTTAAAATGGTACCCTCTACCTAGGATCTCTTTCTTCAGATCCTCACATGGCCAACTGTTTCTCATTCTTCTGCTCTTGACTTCCCTCATTAGGAAGAACTTCTGTTGTCATCTTGATTAAAGTAGCCCCCCAGCAGAGGCCCCATTCACCATCTATGGACTTATTTTATTACCATCATAACACCATGTTTAATGGTCATTCAAATTTGAGACTATCTTGCTTAATTACTTGTTTCTGCATTTATTTTCTAACTTCTCCAATGAAAGATAAATTCCTTTAGAGCAGACAACTTGCCTTCTTTTCCTACCACTGAATCCCCAGTAGCTATTAGAGTGCACGGCAAAGAGTGGTTGCTCAACAATTATTTGCTGACTGAATCAATGAATGAATGAAATGTACTGTGATGGTAATTATAGTAATTATAACAGGCTTTTAGGTTAGAAGACCCTGCTGGGAAGATAGAAATAAAAGAAGTAGAATTACTAAAACTCATGCTATCAAAATAATATTCTTTCTCAGTTGGAAGTAAAGGCTATTAAGAGAAAAAGAAGTAAAGACAATTTTTCAGTTTCACTCTATTAACAGGTGAGCTAGAATTCAAATCTGATACGAATACTTAAATATATGGTCTCTTTACTGAACAGCACTGGCCACAAATGGCCAGGTTTCTTTCACTTATGGCATTGTCTAGTGACATAGTGGTTAATGTTACTACATAATTATTTAAAATGTCATCAGGTCTTAATTGAATATTCATGGTGTTTAAGAACCACATTCTTTCTTATAAACATTACCTTTCTTCTGCTGAAATAATTCCAAGTGGTTTGCCAAACCCTGGGTCAGCAGGATGCTAACTCTCTAGTGAAATAAAGCAACATCTGCAGCAAATTTCCTATATTCTGGACCACAGACATGTGCGGGGATGATAGATCTAAAAAATGTGTTTGATTGGAAATCAGAAACGAATTCTGGGAAACCAATCTAATTGCCTGATTGGAAGCTGTCCCAAATTTTTGAAAGTTACTCTTTAAAATAAAAGGAAAATGCTCTCAGAAATTAAGTAGCTGCATATCTACCGCAGTGATTTTACCTCTCATCTGAGGAACTATAAGCTGTGTTGTCTCAGGGGAGAATTCTCTTCCTCCATCTAGTAAGTTCTCAGCTCAGAGTCACAGCCAGGCAAGCTGTGTATCAAAGTCTATGAACAGATCTATGTATTCATTGGGCAAGAATTTTCTTCATGTGTTCTGTTGTTCATATTACCAGCTCTACTCAGTTCTCTTGTGTTATGTCCACTGCCAACTGCTTCTTATATTATCTCATCTTGTTCTCACAGAAACCCTGTTTTTCCTATTTAGCCAACTATGAAATTGAATCATAGAGAAGTGACGTGACCAAGGTCACATAGGTAATGGGTGTTAGACTGAGCCTCAGCCCCATCCAGTGTGACTTGAGCTCAAGCTCTAAGCCATTCCATCAGACCCCAGCCCTTAAATACCCTGCAGTGCAGTACCATGTTCTCACAATTGAGGAATGTGCTCTTTTCAAGTGAAAATGAAACAAAACAAAAACCTTACAGTCAGCTAGTTTGTTTAATTTATTTTTATTATAATGTTGCTTATGATAAGTCAATGTAAATCTGGGTATATGTTTCTTATATTTACAGTTCCTATAAAACTGTGAAGTCAAATATGTTTGTAGATTGAACAAGGAATAAAACCAACAAAATTCAAATTAAGTTAATGGGGAAAATGAATCCTACTTTACTGAAATTAAACCACCACTCACAGCAGGGTTCTGGCAGCGTTTCTCTGGTGGAATTCTTTTCAATGGGGCATGCCTCTGGTATGCTGGGTCGTGATGCCTCAATACAGCCTCCATTTTTCTCCATTAAAAATTCCATGACATCTTTGTGACATTCGCTTGGTCTTCACATAGCTTGAGCAAGGCACTGACATATTGCTTTTCTTTATTCTTTTCCCAGTGGCCTGTGGCAAGTGAGGTACGCCACCACGTGCCGATGTGAGCGTAAGCCCAGGTGGGTATGGAGGTGCCGAACTCCTAATACTAGTACTGGCTTTCAAAGTGGTCATCCAGATATTCTAGAAGTGTTGAGAATGTTTTAAGGTGTCAAAGTAAATGCAAAAATTAAAAAATTCAGAGATGAACTGGAAGACCTCAAAAGTATGTTCCTGGCACTGTCAAGGTCTCCGTTTGAGTAACCCCATCCAAAGCCAGTCCTTCTGAGGTCAGATGATGATTTACCAACAGTGTGAGCTGGGTACAAGCTACTTAATCCTCTGTGCTGTTTCTCCATCCATATAATAGAAAAGAAAAGAACGCGGTCCCAGAGTTGGCGTGAATGTTCACTGATACAATGCATATAAATTGTTCAACCCATAAGGGGAAGGATGAGATACTAGCTCTAGAAATATATTCCAGTATTGTTAATACTATTAGGTGATCAAGGTGTACTGAAGAAAGCAGATACGTAGACAACTCATAAGATGTAGGAAAAATTGCTTTGTATCTTGAGATCCCAAGTGCTCCTTGAACATGGGTAAGGCAGTGAGAAGAGCAAATTCACACAGCTGGTACTTGACAAATCTGGGATTCCTACCTGGCAGTCTGTCTCCCTGACATGTGCTTTTGAGTTCTTGCAAGAGGTTTAAAGTTAACAAGTAAAGGTAGAGGAACATTGATCATTAGCAGAGCTGGTCCATCTCACCCTAAAATAACCACACTCGAGCACTGTGACCTACTGCCTCCTCTAGCAAATGCCAGAAGCTTGAACTTTAAAAGCCCCATTCAGTCTTGGTTACTTTTCCCTCCTCTTCCCAGAAGACGCAGCTGTTGCTCTGGGATTCTTCCTACTTTACGTGTGATACATTTTAAAAGGAAGATAGAGGGGCGCCTGGGTGGCTCAATTGGTTGGGCGACTGCCTTCGGCTCAGGTCATGATCCTGGAGTCCTGGGATCAAGCCTCACATCAGGCTCCCTGCTCTGCGGGAAGCCTGCTTCTCCCTCTCTAACTCCCCCTGCTTGTGTTCCCTCTGTAGCTGTATTTCTCTCTGTCAAATAAATAAATAAAATCTTAAAAAAAAAAAAAAAGGAAGATAGAGCTCTCATGTCCTTATTGACAGAAATCACTTAGCCCCAACACGAGTGAGCCAGAGGACTCAAATTGGTCTTCCACTGCCGTGCCCGCCTCCCCCCACCCAACGGCCCAAAGTCTGCTTGTTCCTGCACAAAGTTTGAGAAACTGAATCTGTTCTCAGCATTTAAATATCAGGAGATTTTAAAACATTTTATTTATTTTGAGAGAGAGAGAGAGTGCCAGCTTGAGTGGGGGAAAGGGCAGTGGGATATGGAGAGAGAGAATCCCCAGGAAGCCCCACACTGAGCGTGGAGCCTGACACTGGACTCGATCCCACGACCCTGACATCATGACCCCGGCTGAAATTAAGAGTCAGATACTTAACTGACTGAGCCACCCAGACGTCCCAATAGCAGGAGATTTTGTATTATAGTCTGGGTTATGGCCATCTCCTGAAAAATCAGAATATCTAGAAACATGGACCCTCTATTTCTAGCAACAGTGATTGAGTGGAGCTGAGCTGCAAAATGAGCACCTGAGCTATACTTTGCCATTGCCCCCTGCCTAAAATCTCCCGTCGCCTCCAGCATGAGCCTGGTTCCCATAGGCATTGAAGTGTGACCCCTGGAAAGCACTCAGTATGTGTCAGCTATCGTCACTGTGGCGGTCTCGTTGTTGCTGACCCGCACGTTTTTGAGTAGGGCAGGTGGCCAGAAAAATGGCATGTACATTCCTTTGCAGTGGGACTTTGCTGCTCCTCTGAGCAGGAGGGGGACCCTGACTCCCTACCCTGTGAACCTGGCTGTGCCCATGTGACTAGCTTTGGCTAATGGACATCACCTGTGTGCTAAGAGCAGTGATTTGAACAGTGCTTGCATGCTGGGGTCTGCCCCTTCCTGCTGCTGAGACCCTGAGCTCCCAGGCAACAAGCCCACCCACACCTGCTAGAGTGCCACGTGGGGGTGGGGCTTGGCCAGGTGAGCAAGGCAACCCCCAGATCAGGAGAAGTAGGAAATCATTGTTTTTAACATGGGTCGCCATTTGTACAACAGCTAACTAGCAAGGAGGCAAAGGCTTAGGACGCCCCCCACAGGGCAGAGCCTGCCGCCGAGACTGTGATTATCTGTGATTATCCCGAGGGTCTTCAAATTAGGCCTTCTGTCTCCACAAACAAGGCCTAGAGCAAATAACTCCTCTGCTTTAGATATCATTTGGTTGTCACCGAATGAGAAAGGACAGAGGGAAAAATCAATAGTGAGGACATTTCATGGTGTTTTTAAAAGTGAGGTGAGAACATTACAGTAAATATACTGAAACTCAAGGTAAAGGTTATTTAGCTTGCAGACATAGAACATGTGAATAAAAATTTACACAATCATAGCATTCTAAGGTAATTCCTTGGTAATTTTTCTAATTATGAAGATTTTATTTATGGGCATAAGAGTTTCTTTTTTGTAAATTTATCAACATGGTAATAGTAAACATAACAGAAGGAAAATAAGAATAGCTTTTATATTGACCTCTTACATGGACAGCACTTTGAACATTCTTATGTCGGTTTTCTTCTTTAATTGCTCACAATACGCTTATCGCAATAAGAGATGACCTATTACTTTTAAAAAATATTTATTTATTTATTTTAGAGAGAAAGAGAGTGTGGGTGGGGGAGGGGCAGAGGGAGAGAGCATTGTGGAGCCGAATCCCCACTGAGCACAGAACCCAAATGAGGGTTTGGGGGCTGTGTTCCAGGACCCTGAGATCATGAAACCAAGAGCTGGATGCTTAACTGAATGAACCACCCAGGCACCCCAAGGGAATGTCCTATTATTATGTCCCTTTTACAGATGGGTAAAATGAGCCTTAGAGAGACTGGACAATATCTCCAGGGTTCCAGAGCCGGGACTTAACCTGCTGTTTGGTTCTGTGCTCCTGTTACTTATGCCCCACGCGTTACCACTTCCCTTGGGGCAATAGCATAGCAATCAGAGGGTTTGTATCTATAAAACTCTAGAGAGGATCTGAATTTGAACAGAAACCTTCCCCCACTACACTCCGCCATTCTTTATGTTTCAAGTTCGCTTTGAATTTAGCCGGGCAGTGGTGAGCGGAGGCGTTTTTATTCTAATCCACCAGAGGGCAGTATGAAGCCGAGTTTGCTTCTGAAGTCCGGAGGGCCTTCTGAGAGCTCTTGCTGCCTTTTTTTTGGTCTTACTGTTTTCTCATTTTAAAATGCTTAGGGATGTCTCAGCTTCTCAGAGCACCGTTCTTTTCCAACTGAGTGGTGTGAGTCTGTGGAAAAGGTGCTGGATAATATACCTGGGGTGTAGTTCTCTTGTGATCCTACATTTGTGATTCGCCCACCTTTGACGATGCCTGGGCTTGCTGGATCAGATCCATGCATGTGATGGCAACACGAGTTTTAAGGATCACTCCAGCTCTCTCGTTCTCCGATTTCAGATGTAGAAGATGATATGAGTGTTAACACTGCAAACAAGGATGTGTAAGTAACATCCCATTGGTTGTTATTGCTGTCTATGAATTGAATTAAGTATGACTGAGTCCCCACCCCACCAGACTGTCATTATTGGGGCTTCCCCCCAACTCTCACTGCCCTCAATTGCGTACCAGTCCCATGGGTCTTACTTAGAGAGTGTCAAGAAAAGAAGAAAAATTACCAAGGAATTACCATCAGTGCCTCCTATTTGGGCTTCTGTCCATACTGGTCTCCTGAAGTCAAGCCGCTGCTTCTTGTGTTTCTTGCTGAGAGGGCCTTTGTGTACGTTGGGGACCTAGTGCCTCACTTCCCCAGGTAGTCCTCAGGGTCAGGGAGACTTCGGAACGACCAACAGGAAAGATGTGCTACCAATGGAAGCCTTGCCCTGGCTGCCTGCAGAGGTCCTCCCCTGGGTCCTCCTGCCCTATCGTAAGAGCTTTCACGGACTCAGATTTTCACTCAAAGGAGCAAGAAGGGGCAAAGGAGAATGGAAAGGGAGGGAGAAGAGGAAAGCTGTCTTCCAGCAACCTACTACTTCATTTCTGCAAAAAATCCTAGGAAGAAGAAGTCCAAAGGGTCTGGCTATTTCCATGGAAAGCAGGAAGGAAACCATGACAGAAAGAAATCATGTTAGTATTGAAATAAATAGTGCCTCGATTTCCACAGGACCAGAGCCTGGAGGGCAGGAGGGACAGTATCTCGGGCTGGATTGTATTCTCCACATTGCCTGTGTGAAGATGTCCCTCAATGAATGTTGAGTGCTTAATTTTTTTTTCTTCAGTCTGAAAGAGAAAGGGGCAGGATTTGTTTGTGAAACAAAATGATGAGTATTTAAACCATGAGCTAGGCAGGGCTGTGATCCTGGCTCCAGGAAAATACTGACTCATCCTTCCTCAGTATGGAGGTGGGTAAGTTCTGAATCCAGTGTAGACGAATTTGCTGATTGCTTGAGATGGGCCTAATACTCACCACTGCTGGGAGAGTCTGCAGACGCATTCATGGAATCTTTCACGAACAGCCCGGTAAGAGACAGCCGTGGGAATTCTCTCCTGTCTCTGCTGAGAACCATTTAAGTCTGTCCCTCAGTCCACCTGTTCGGATATGTTGACACAGAGCTAGAGCTGCTCCTCTATAGAGCCTTCTGTGTTGATGTTCTTGCGGGACAGTCTTCTTACTGGGCTCCTGCTTGACCTCTGGATATAGCCGTTTCCATTCCATGCATTGCTCATTCCGTAAACTGAGCTCGTACTCCAGATTTAAAAACCCTAAGCCTCTTGGAAGACTGAAAAAATAAAATAAAATAAATAAAATAAATTTAAGTAAAAAAAACAAACAAACAAACCCTAAGCCAGATTCATGGTCCCAGAGCCCCAGAAAGAGTCCATGAAGTTCAACAAAAGTTTCTGTACCAAAGTTGCTGTTCCAGTCTACATTCCCATAAGCAGTGGGGATAAAAAAGGTTACACTGCCTTGTCCTCACAACATTTGATATCCAGAGACTTTATTTATTTATTGAGAGAGAGAGAGAGAGAGAGAGTGAGTGTGAGAGAGAACATGAGAGGAGAGAAGGTCAGAGGGAGAAGCAAACTCCCCGCAGAGCAGGAGCCCGATGCGGGACTCGATCCCGGGACTCCGGGATCATGACCTGAGCTGAAGGAAGTGGCTTAACCAACTGAAACACCTGGGCACCCCTCCACAGACCTATTACTTGGTATTCTGGTAATTGTGATGCTGCTTTTGTGTTTTTTTTGTTGTTGTTGTTAATTTTGGTAAACAGCAACAACACACATAACATGAGGTCTAGCCTTTTAATTTTTTAAGTGTACCGTACAGTTTGTGTTTTTATCATACATATTCTGGTTAATGAGATCATTTAGCATTTTTAACATATTTATTAAATTTCCTCTGCTGTGAATAGGCTGTTCAAAAGCTTTTCCCCACTTTTCCCCACTTTTTCTGGTTTGTCTTTTTTTTCACTGAGCTCTTTATATAGCCTAGATATTCACCCTTTGGCCAATAAATATATGTGCGATAAATGTATACTTCTAGTCTGCAGTTGATATTTTCATTTTGTTTATAGGTCCTGTTGATAAAGTTTGATAAATCTGCCCATTTTTTTTAATTGTACTCATACCTTAAGAAGTCCTTTATACACAGAAAAACTGGGTGGGGTCAAATTTTAAAGAGTTTTACATACTCCCAAAAAACATTTATTTCTAAGCCTTCTTGTAGGTATAATATTACAGAAATTGACAACGACCACCTTAAGGATATTCATTGGTTAAATGCCATTTGTTCAACTAGTTAATCGTGTGGAAGACAATAGAGTTTGATTGTTACCTCATATTGTACTGGAAACTATGCTGAGGACTTTAAAGCACTGTATGTGAAAAGAAAAACTTTTTTAAAATATAGGGAAGAAATAACTGATTTCATTAAAAAGTTTCCTTTCAGGGGTGCCTGGGTGGCTCAGTTGGTTGAATGTCTGGCTCTTGATTTCAGCTCAGGTCATGATCTCAGGGTCATGGAATCAAGTCCCAAGTCAGGCTCTGCGCTCATCAGGGAATCTGCTTGAGATTCTCTCTCCCTCTCCTTCTGTGTCTCCGTTCCTCCACACCCCCCCACCTCATGCTCTCTCTGTTTCTCTCTCTCTAAAATAAATAGATAAAATCTTTTAAAAACAGTTTTTCTTTCAAAATGTGGCCCCACTCTATTCTGTCAGAGCTCCGGTGTTGTAAGTGCCATGAATGAGTATAGTACAGTAGAGGTAGAAGACAGGAGTGGTCAGGCATGCAGCTCTCCCTCTCTCAGGGCCAGATCACAAAGGGTCTTAAACCTGAGGCTACGATGCTGGAATTTTATTCTGAGGATAGTGGACAGCCATGAGAGGCTTTACGTAGGAAAGTGATTTGATCATCAGATTTGCCTCCTAAGAGAAAGTTCTGGGACAATAAGGTGTAGGAAGGGGAAAAGGGAGAAATGGGGAGAAGTCTGTTGGTATAATCTGGCTGGGAGCCTTGACATGAGGCAGTAGCTGCCAGGATGGCTACAAGAAGGGGCGGATTTGAGAGCATTTCTGGAAAGAAATTTGCTAGGAGCTAGTTAATGCAAATTAGCTTTTTCTTGGCTACAAAAAATTGCCCCACCCCCGGAAATGCAAAACTATAGAGAGGACACAAATGGAGAGACACAATGTCCATCTATGAGGACCAGTCCTGGAGTGGAGTACACCATTCCCAGTCATCACGAGTTACCATCTCAAACTGCCTCCAAGGAGTTGCAAAAATGTTTTTCGTTTGTGGGTATTGGTGCACAAGTCTTTGACAATAGTGTTCTAATGCTGAAAACCAAGCTATTTATCCGATTTGGTAATACTTGTTATTTTAGGACACCTGGGTGGTTCAGACAGTTAAGCCTCTGCCTTTCAGCTCAGGTCGTGATCTCAGGGTTCTGGGATCGAGGCCCACATCGGACTCTGCTCAGTGGGGAGCCTGCTTCCCCTTTCTTTCTCTGCCTGCCTCTCTGCCTATTTGTGATCTCTCTTTCTGTCAAAAAAATAAATAAAATCTTTAAAAAAATGCTTGTTATTTTATGTGGGAAAAATAACAGAGGCTTGAATAGTCAGTGGTACTTGGCAGTGAAGGAAAAGATGTTTCAAATTCACTAAGATGAAACTTTGAACAAGGCTATTTTAAGGAATTATGCTTAACATTTTATTTTGCAAAGTATGTACTTGTTGTTTACCTGCAGTTGGGGTGCCTTTTCCAAGGGGAAAGAAGCAGAACAGGAAGCTCATTACCAGTACCAGGAAATGCCTCCCTATCTCCCCACTGCCTGAAATAGGCATAAAAGTTTAGTGCCTTAGAAAAAACGAGATAATAATAGAGAAAAGAGGACATTGCCTTTTCATACAAATGAGTTCAGTAAAATGATGTTGGCAACTGGTAGCCGAGATGAGCTGGAGCTGAGATACGCAAGTTTGAGAATGTCCTAAAAATAATTACCCATGGAAGGGCTAGCATCATCAAAGTTGTACCAGAAATTTTCAAAAATTTTAGTGTAATAACAAATACCATTTAGGAAGTCCTTACCCGTTTTGATGGTGTTGGTATCATCCAGTGACCAACCTCCCATAGGTAGACAATGTCTACATGATTTCTGACTTCAGATGTTTATATATTCGGTACTCACCTCCCTGGCCCAAATTTAGTTAAACCTCCCTATGGGGGGAACGAATGTGCTGCTTGTCTTTAGTCAAAGTTAACTGACAGAATCACATTGTCTGGCAGAACTGATTGTTTTAGGTTTGTTGGGGTCCAACCTTGAACTTGAACATGGAGTCAGCATAACTTCAAAGTGCCAAGCTATATAGGAAAAGGTGGGATAATTGTATGTAATAAGTTAGCAATAAGGAGTCTCAGTACAGGTGCCGTGTAGACGGTCAGGGGCTCCTAGTATTTGTGAATGACTAACCAGACCAACAACTGTTCTTACATGTTCTTACATTTCCGGAACCACCCTTTTCTTTATAAAATCTGGAATACTTTTTTTTTTTTTTTTTTTTTTTTAGTGGGAATCAAATTCTGCAAGGAAATGCACACTGTTTTTTGTTATTGCTATTTGATCCCAAGCTGGGCCAGAGAGTGAGTATAAAAGTCTTGGATACTCTGGGAGAAGGCATTTTCACTAAGGAGATGAGTTAAAAACAAAATCCCAGCACAAATTATGCTTCAATTACAGCCATTTTCTATAGTGGGAGGAAGGCTGCAGTGCTCCCTTTTCCTTGTTTGAAAAAGAAAGTAGAACATTTGGTGTGAAAAAGGCAGTGACAAAAAGGACATGTTTGACAGCTATTTCACACTGTCATGAAAGACATTTACTCTTCTCTGGAACCAGAAAGGCAGAGCAGGGACAATCCGCTTGTCTACCATGTCAGAGAGCGCTAAAATTCAAGTGCAATGCTTTTATGCTGAACTTCGGGGCCTCTTCCACTTTTTAACTGTCTGTTCCCAATTGGGAACCTCATGGAGGACTGGGGCCACTTTTTAACCATCTGTTTCCAATCGGGAAGCTCATGGAGGATTGTGGCACTGTCCTGCTTTAAAACTATTTCTCAACTAGGTCACATAAATTGTTGTCTTTGGAAGTGCAGCTTGAAATCTTCTTTCTGATTGTGTTTGCTGCTGCTTCTTTTTTTAAAAAGATTCTATCTATTTATTTGACAGAGACACAGCAAGAGAGGGAACACAAGCAGGGGGAGTGGGAGAGGGAGAAGCAGGCTTTGCGCCCTGGAGCAGGGCAGGGACCTGGATGCAGGGCTCACTCCCACAGTCCCAGGATTATGAGCTGAGCCTCGGGCAGACGCTCAACCACTGAGCCACCTAGGTGTCCCTGATCGTGTTTGCTTCTTAAAGACTTTTCAGCACAAGCGCATTGATTGTTGGTGTTACAACAGTGATATTGAAAAATGTTTATTAATTGATTCAACAGGTTCATTAAGAGCTAATTATGCTCACTAAAGATGAAACAGACAACACAAAAAACTAAAAACCATCATAAGCCTAACACCAAATGTTAACTACTCTTAATATTACAGCATATCTCTTTCCATTCTTTACTCTGCACATATAGTTTTCCTTTAGGTTTTTGCTTTTATTTTTATTTATTAAAGATCTTTGTTTATTTATTGAAAAAGAGTGACAGTGAGAGAGATCACAGAGGGTGAGGGAGGGCAGAGGGAGAAACAGATTTGCCACTGAGCAGGAAGCCCAATGTGGGACTCCATCCTAGGACCCTGAGATATGACATGAGCCGAAGGCTGACGCTGAACCAAATGATCCACCCAGGTGCCCTGAGTTTTTGTTTTTTAAATGAGCAATGCATATGTGGGGGTGTTGATATATTTTCACTCTTTTTTTTTTAATCTAACATTTTCATGATAGTGTGAGATTTTTCACTCTTTAAAAATTATTAGTTATTTGAAATATTTTGGACACAGAAAAAGGTATAAAGAATAGTATAAGCCATGTAAGAATCCACCACCAGTGTCATGACCAATCCAGTTAGATTTCTTCTTGTACCTACAAAGGTAATACAGATCTCAGTTTGGTATTTATCATTTCCATAAGCTCTCTATATTTTAATTATGCATTTACATAGCTTTAATATTTTTAGTATTGCTTTACTTGTTCTATAATATCATGTAAATTGTGTCAAATGGTAACTTTCCTGTAACCTGCCTTTTTACCCTCAGTGTCAATTTTCCCAGATTCATCCATGTTGTTATCTGTAGCTTTGGTAATTTTTACTGTTGTGTAACATTTCATTTTATAAATATTCCACAAATTATTTGTTTACTCATGAGATGATGGGTATGGTTATATAGCACTCCATCTTCACATGAGTGAGCGTAGCTCTGTGTATCTAGACGTGGAACTGAATGGTCATAGGGTAGGAATATCCTCAACTTATTTAAATGTTGTCAAATTGTTCTGGAAGGGGTTGTATCAATTCATACCCATCAGTGTGTGAAATATCCTATTTTTTCAAATCCTCCCCAATTCCTTAAATATTTTTGCCTGTTGTATAGGTGTGAAGTGGTTTTCCATTATGGTTTTAATGATTACTTTTATGATTACTAGTGAATGTGAATACATTTTATTTGCTTTTTTATATTTGAGCTTCCTCTATTATATTGGCTTCATATACTTTACCAGTATTTCAAATTCATTATTAATTATAGGTAAGTAGAAAATATACACCTGTTGGGATACACACACACACACACACAATCACACACTCGTACACACACATATGCTAATCTTTTGTCATTAACAAAATCTTTGGATTTTGATATATATTGTACATATTTTTGATGTCTTTTGATGAACAGAAGGTTGTAATTTTAATGTGGTTAAATTTATTAATTATTCTTTATGCATTTTGTATTTTGCTTAGTAAACACTTCAATGTCATAAAGTTGGTACATTTTTCTCAAAATGTTAAGGGTTTTGCTTTTCATATTTAGATCCTTATCATATCAAGAATTGGTTTTTGGGTGGCGCCTGGGTGACTCAGTCATTAAGTGTCTGCCTTCAGCTCAGGTCATGATCCCAGAGTCCTGGGATCGAAGCCCACATTGGGCTCCCTGCTCAGCAGGAAGCCTTCTTCTCCCTTTCTCACTCCCCCTCCTTGTGTTCCCTCTCTCACTGTGTTTCTCTGTCAAATAAATAAAACCTTGGGGTGTCTGGGTGGCTCAGTTGGTTAAGCGACTGCCTTCAGCTCAGGTCACGATCCCACAGACCCTGGATCAAGTCCCACATCGGGCTCCCTGCTCGGCAGGAAGCCTGCTTCTCCCTCTCTCACTCCCCCTGCTTGTGTTCCCTCTCTGGCTGTGTTTCTCGCTGTCAAATAAATAAAATCTTAAAAAAAAAAAAAGATGCTAGGACAAATGGATATCCACATGCAAAAGAATGAAATTGGACCCCTTGAAAATGTGTACAGTACACAAAAATGAACTCTAAATGGATCAGGGAAATGAGTACTAAAAATAGGAAAAAAACCTCTTAGAAGAGAACATAGGAGAACATCTTCTTGACAGTGGATTTGGTAATGATTTCTTGGCTATGATACCCAAAGCACATTGAATTGTACACTTTAAGTGGATGAAGTGATGATATGTGAATTATAGCTCAATAAAGCTGTTAAGAAGGAAATTACATATCTTGGTGATAATTATTATCAGTCAGTTTTCTCAGTTATATAGTATGTCTAATAAATTTGCTTCCAGGAAAATTTCCTTGAATTATAGCTTTTGGATATCATTTTGAAGTGAAAGTCAGAATGTAATATTAAAAGTAAAGGAAGTATTCAGATAAAGGAGGGGATCTATTGATAATATTGCCATAAATTATATGGTATTTAATACACCTTAACAAATTTTGACTCCTTATAGTTTTAAGATACAGAAACAAGTAAAAGTCACTTAAAAATGGAAATTAATTAATAGCTACAGTGTATTTTAAGGATAGCTATAGTCAGACATTCACATCTAATCATTACTTAACCCATCTCTTTGCTCTGTTCTTGTTTTCCTCTGTCGTCTTCTTTGTTGGGCATTTCCTTACTAGTTGTGGCCCTTTAGTGGATTTTGGTTTAAACTAAAATGACTTAGCACCTCCGTTGGAAAGAAAGCTTCTCCTTTCCAAATTTTCTCTGAATTTTAAGATTTATATGACTGAACAAGAGGGAGCTGCTTGGTTATCTGCGAACCAAATTGGTATATGTGCTTAGGCCCGCATTGTTCAATATGGTCACTGGTAACTAGTTCTGACTGGTTTGACTAGGGTCACGTGTTCACACATGGAGTGAGGTGTGGGAGGTTGGTCCCCAAGAAAGAAAGAAAGAAAGGGAATGGTCTCTCACCAATAGAAATGTTGGAGAAGCTGACTGGGCAAAATAACCCTTTTCCACAAAAGAAGCTTCTCCTTATACCATCATTTGTGATGTTGCCACCATCTCTTTCAGGTAGGTAGAAATATCATGTATTCTTATTTGATAAAAGAGAATTTATGAATAAATTTTTCCCCAAGTCTCTTAGATCTATCTATATATATCTATCTCTAGTTCTACATATATATATATATCTGGAACTGGATTGGGTATACTATATATATATACAGATATGTATATATATACAATATATTTTTTATTTATATTGTATAAAATATATATTATATATTATAAATTATATATTATATATTATTATATATATTTTATACAATATAAATAAAATATATAGAGAGCGGCCAATTCTACTTGACTTAGATAAAAACCTGCATAATAATTTTTAAAATTCCCTCAAGCTCAGTTGTCCACAACTGTTTAAGTTCTTTTGGTAAGTAACCAGCTTCCCAGCTAGTCAGAGATTTAGAGACTATACTACTTGAAAACTAGGACAGTCTACAACTTTGCTAGCTAGAGGCTCCAGAAACCTATCCTTTTCTGTCTTACACTTTACATACCAAGAACATGAACTCCTTGCTCTTCTTACCACGTCTCTTCTTCCCTGTCTCCATACCTGTGGTCAGGAAGTTCTCTCTTGTTGAAATGTCTTCTTTATTAGTCTAACTACTTTTCATTTTTATAGATGGTTGCTATTTGCTTCTGCAGAGTTTTCTGCCCCACTGCCAACGGGACTAGGGACCCAACCCCATACTTCTCTCTGCAGGTCTCTGACTTAATGTCTACAACAGCTTTTCCTGCTGAACACCGAGTTTCTTGCAAAGATGGAGGGTAACTTGTTTTTCACTGATTCTCCAGGACTTTTTATAATGCCTGGTACATAGTAGACCCTCAAATCCTCAAAAACTGTATATTGAATACATAAAAGACTAATCAAAGATAAAAAGTAATGGTGCAGGAAAATTTGATAATAAAAAATTAGGTCCCAAAATGTAAAAAATATAAAGGACTGACTGGCCTGATAATACAGGTTCATGGAAAGGTGACTTACTGCTAAAACCTGGGAACGGTGATCCAAATAAAAGATAAAGTATAAAGGGCAAAAAACGAGTTATCTTTAGTATTTAAGCAAAAGAAAATAGGAGAGAAAACAAAACACTTAAATGATTTTTTGACAGTAAAATGGATTATTTATTTAGAATTTGTCAAGCAGAAAGCTATCACTAGATGTTATTACATTTTCCTCAGTAAAAGGTTCATTCTTGTTTTGTAAATAATTACAGCTTTTGTTAGAATAGCACTTTAACATTTGAAAAGCTGTTGGTGGTGCCAGGGTGGCTCAGTCTGTTAAGCCTCTGCCTTCAGCTCAGGTCATGATCTCAGGGTCCTGGGATCGAGTTCCATATAGGGCTCCCTGCTCTGCTGGGAGTCTGCTTCTCCCTCTCCCTTTGCCCCTCCTCCTCTTCATGCTCTCTCTAGTGCACGCTCTCTCTTTCAAATAAATAAATAAAATCTTTAAAAAATGGGCATCTCTTAAAAACAAAGAAGAAGAAAGAAAACCTCTTGGGTCATATCATCTAACTGTGTCATGCAGCAGACAAGTATTGAGGGCCTGTGAGGGAAAGTTACTATGGGAAGCAAAATCAGGTTGTTCCTGCCTTCAAGGAGCTTCCAGCAGCCATGGAGCGGAGGCCAGGAGTCAGGGAAAGGCGCTGTAAGAGAGGTGATGTGCAGGTCTAAAGGAGGCGATGAACACTCTTGGCGGGGAGGAGAATGGAGGCTTGGCGGTGGGGTTGTGTCCTGCTCAGTCAGTAGAGTGTGGCACGAAGACAAAGAAGAGAAAAAGGAGATCCAACACTGAGAGAAATGCCTTCACAAAGGCAAAAGTTGTAGAAATGGTGGGGATGTGTCCACGGAACAATAGAAAATGATTGGTGGCTACAAATCATTTGATACTCCTCTTCCCCAGAAGTGCAGCCTGGGAATGCAAAAGTGTGACATCACGTGACTTCTGAGGCTGGGTCAGAAAGGATGATATAGCTTTCCCCGCTTTTGCTGGAAAAGCCAGTGCAAGCAGTCCCGCACTGCTGTGGAAGAAACCATCTGTTTCAAGATGGTCACGCTGAGGAAGCCACGTGTGGGCATTCTGTTGACAGCTCCGCTGAGCTGGCAGCAAACAGCATGAGGCAGTGTCTGTGACACCCAGGCCACCTGAGCCCCCGTGACATCTCACTGCAACCACACGAGACCCCAGCCAAGAAAGGCCTGGTTGGGCCCTTTCTGAATTCCTGACCTCTCAAAAACCAACACAGTAAACAAAGTGGACAAAATGAAATGGTAGTTTTCAGTCACTAAATTTTGGAGCTTGGGGGAGGAGAGAAGTTCTTATAGGTAAGAATAATAAGTTAGGTGGTGTTTTTGCCACTTGAGCATCCTTTCTTCTTGTTTTTGTGGTAACAGTCTGAGGTTGTAGGTAACCCTATTGTTAATCATGTAGTTCAGGCATGGCTGACCCTGTGCACTTCTCCCTGGGTGTCCCTGCTTCACCATCCTATTCCTGTTAGGAACAACATATGGTAAAGGGACTGGCCAGTAACCCAAGGAGGACCATTGTGACTTTGCCTGGTGTTGAAATTAGTGAGAAAAAGATACTCTCTTCCCAAGAGGTTGCAAAATAGCTAGTAAGTAAACCTAAAAAAACTAGGAGGCAAATTTGTTTTTGAGTGGAAAGGGCCTACTCAAGAGTAATGTCGCTACAGAGGAAAACAAAGCAAAGGTTGAGAGGATCTGCTTCCCACTGAGATGTGAGCCTTCAGATCTAGTCATACCTGGTTTACCCAGGGTTTTTTAGTTTTCGAAGCCAGGTTCTGCGTTTTGAGTAAGACTAGAGGAGGAGTCTTTCAGGGACTAGCATCTGAAAGATTCCTGCTGTTGTAAGGAGCTAAGATCAAGGTCACGAAGGACTTTGTATCTTAGGCTGGTAAATTTGTACTTTATTCTGTTAATGATGGAGAGTCATGTAATGATTTTGATGAGGATCAATATGAGATGAGCACTTTAGCAAGATAACTGTCTTCAATGAGAGGAAAGGATTGACGATGGTGCTTAGACTGGGAACAGGGAGATGGGCTGGGAGGACCTAGTGTTAATCTAATGAGGATGTCATCAAGTCTGAACTAACCTAGCAGGTGGGACTAGAAACAAGGAGATCTGAGAGCTATTTAAGACATGGAATCAACAGAATTCAGAGAGTGGGTGTTGGAATAGGGAAGAGGGAAGAGACAAGGATGACTTGTAGATTTCTGGCTTATATACATGCTGAATGACATAACATTAGGAAGAATATTAGCTCCATTTCATGTCTGAGGACACTGAGACTCAGACAAGTTAAATGACCTGCACAAGGTTGTGTACCCAGTGAGAGACACAGCCATGCTGGTTCAGGTTTCAGATTGACTGCCCTTTCAATTACACCAGGCCACTTTCTATGTTTGGGGTGCTCGGGCGTTGTGGTCCGGGGAGATGAAGTGCCTGGGTGCTTGTCGGTCAGCACATCAGGAGGAAGGTGATTCCGTGAATGGTTTATTTTGGCCTCTTACAATATCTGTTTGCCACCAAACCAGACATCTGCAGCGAGGCACCTGTAGCACTCGGGATTCCATGGCTGACCTACCAGTGTTTGTGAGACATACGACTTGGCTCCAGCCTCTCCACATTCTGGCTTTGGATGATGACAAAGGCAGAAGTGTGAAAAGAGAGAACATCGATTCCCTAAGATGGACTACTGATTGGTATTTAAGACCAGAAGGATGTGAATTTCTTTCCCTCCCCTTCCCTCCTCCCCTCCCCTTCCCTCTCCTCTCCTCTCCTTTCCTTTTTGTTTTGTTACTTTTCCTTCCTTCCTTCCTTCCTTCCTTCCTTCCTTCCTTCCCTCCTCCTTCCTCCCTCTCTCCTTTCCTTTCTTTCCCTTTTTTGAGTATGACTGATGTACACTTTATATTAGGTTCCAGTGTACAACACAGTGATTTGACAAGTGTATAGATTGTGCTGTGCCCACCACAAGTGTCCGCTACCCTCTGTCACCCTACGCCGCTATCACAGTCCCACTGACCACACTTCTTCTGCATGGGTGTGACTTTTCAACAGCTACAGTGCAGAAGAAGAGCAGGTAGTGGGGTCATGCTTGAGTGGGAGTAAAAGCCTCATTACAAAGAGGAAGTTAGAAGAAAGTTAACGGGTCGGTTTAGTTTAAAGGCCAGTATGAAGAGAATGTTTTGAGCTTGATGGAAAGGGCACCAGAGAAGGGGAGGAAGCAAGCTGAGTGGTGAGTGCTGGTTCCCAGGCTTTTCTTCTTTGCTGTTCGGGGTGGAGCTCAGGCTTACCTGTCTTGAGCTGGGCTTCACAACTGAAAGGGAGGCTGGGAGCATGGAGGTCAAAGTTCAGACTCTGAACTTGAACTGGACATGAATGCTCATTCTAGATCTGCAGTTCACTAGATAATTTGAACTTTGGCAAATGGTTTCAAGTCTCTAGGGGTCATTTTCTCCTCTCAATGTATAGACACTAATAGTATAAAACGTCATGTAATCCACCCAATAATGATGCCCTTAGCCAGATGTTATTATTCCCTTAGAACCAGAGTACAGAGAAGATGACAAAAAAATATATACACCAAAAAATACTTTGCATGATTCTTTGGCTAATAAATGTTAGCTGTTAGTATTATGTTCAGCCTCTTCATCTTTACTGATGACCTTAACAAATATCTCATAACTTCCAAGAACATAATTTCATTTTTATTGCATCAATACTGTTATTAATTATAACATCAGTAATGTTAGTATCATCCTCTCCAGAGATCAATCACACAGATCCTCTTCTTTAGAGATTTTCACTTTTGTCTGCACTAGAGAACAGTCAAATTTCCAGGTATACTAACAGTGATTCATCAATTCTATACATTACTCAGTGCTCATCATGATAAGTGTACTCTTTAATCCCCATCACCTATCCCACTACACTGGAATTAAAATGAAAAAATTAAAAGGAAAGAATGGGTAAAATTTTAATGACCATATTGTCTTTATCATTGCCCAAGAGGATTCCATTTCATTCCATCCAGGTGCTCTGTTAGGTGCTAAGAGGGTGCATAAGGTTGTGCTGCAGGAGCTCACAGCATGGCGTAAACCAGGTCATTGAGAAGTGATTACATGACATAACCCTAGGTTGAAAGCTCTTTATGCAATCCAGAAGGATAATGAGCTATTTTTAGGTACAATGCCTAGCATAATGGTTGGTTCTTACAGGAATGTCTGAATCTGAAAACCAACCATGTATTCAAGTTTAGATTTCTTGGTCTCATTCGTCACAATTTAAAAACTACCTTAGCATATTTATATACAGATACACCTGCTCCTTTCTGGTTA
This sequence comes from Spilogale gracilis, assembly GCA_004023965.1. NCBI lineage: Eukaryota > Metazoa > Chordata > Mammalia > Carnivora > Mephitidae > Spilogale > Spilogale gracilis. The sequence continues at coordinate 21,608 of PITA01020265.1, forward strand.
TACGCTTTAAGTCCTTTGCCCTCCTTGAGCCACAGTGATCTCATCAGTAATACTTGGCACCTGATGATTGCTATGCATGTTGAAGTTGTGGCTTGTTGCATGGAAACCACACAGTTGATGTTTGTTGACCATGAAACTTGTTTAAAAATGCAGTTACAGGGGCGCCGGGTGGCTCGGTCAGTTAGGCATCTGCCTTCGGCTCAGGTCATATAGTCCCAGGGTCTGGGGATCCAGCCCCACATCAGGCTCCCTGCTGGTGGGGAGCCTGCTTCTCCCTCTGCCTCTGCCTGCAGCTTCCCCTGCTTGTGCTGTCTCTCCCTCTGTCAGATAAAATCTTTAAAAATAAATAAAAATGCAGTTACAAATGGCAATTTTCTGCCATAATGAGCAGTGCAGATTTCAAACATGTTAGGTAGACAGGGTAGCGAGAATTCTGTTCATTTGGAGAAGCAATAACTAAGGCTCACAGGAGTTCGGTGGCTTGCAACCGGATTCTCAGATAGTGAAGGACAGAAGGTGGAGGATTTTCTTCCAGGGCTTGGGGATCTCGAGGGGCAACCCCACTGGCAGAATCCCCTCTCCTTCTTTACCTCACATGGGGATTTTGCTCACATGAGAAAGATGACACCCTGGATTTGAGAGACTGTGTACGAGAAAAAGGCCATTTCAAGCAACCAGGAGAGAGGCCACACAGGAGGCTGGGAAGAGAGAACAGCTGGGGGGCATGTGCTGTGAGGAAAGATCACAAGCGGGAAATCGTCCAGCTTTGGAGCAGGTGAAGTCGTGCTCAGTCACCTCTGCACTTCCTACCTGTGTGCCTCTGCAAGTTAACCTCTCTCAGCTCGTTTTTTCAACTCTAAGAATGGAAATAAGAAGCCCTTATTGGATCATCATTATTAGCATAAAGTAGCCTATGTTTTGTAAAGCGCCAATACGGTCCAGTTCCTTAGTGCGCTTAGCTCTGGAACCCGGATTATGGTCACGGCTGTTGTTATTTTCAGGCACTTAGGTGAACATTTCACCTGTGGAATAAGAGGGCTTGAATGAGAATTACCCAACCTGGGGGGATTCAAAACATTGACAGATTTTGTTTTGAAACTAGGGGGAGTCTGACAGAACTAATCAATCCATTAAGTTTGGGGCTCTTTTGAGCTAGAAGGTGATGGAGGGGGGAAGGTACCTGCTGCACATCGGTGGTTCGTTTTCAGTCCTAAACCCAGGCTGGGCGAAAGTGAAGGACAGAAAATAGGGCAGTTGGTGACTGAGTTTCAGAGGTGAGATGGCGGTCAGAAATATCTGTTGTAAGATTGCTAATAAATTGCTAAAAAATTACCGATTAGTGATGATGTATTTTTACCTTTCGAAGCAGCTGCATCCTGACTTTTCAGAAAGGCTCTAAATTACTAATCACACATTGGTGATGAGGGAGCAAATGATTGGAGGCCTATCATTCTATCCTCATCGAATTTTATGTCCAACTTTCTGTGCAAAGGTGGGGACATTTGCTGAGTTTCATTCTTATTGGGTTGTGGATACACGATGGATTGGTTTTGAGTTTATTCTATCTTTATAATGTTTCAGTCTTATTTGTGTGTGACCTTGCACAAATCACTTAAATAATCTGTGCCTCAATTTACTGCCTGCGAAATAAGGATATTAATAGTAACTTGTTTGTAGCCTGTTTGAGAGGATGGCATGAAATGGCTTTGCAAAAGTGCTTAGACTATTGTCTGGCCTGGACTCTGTGGTCAGTAAATAGTAGGTCAGTTTTTCAAGTTGCTCTCTCAGGAAGATCACGGAGCTTTAGCACAAGCTTGGGTACAATCCCCTGTGGGTTGCACTGATTACCCGCTTGCTGCTTCCCTGCCACACTTTACTTATTTTTTAAAGATTTTATTTATTTATTTGACAGAAAGATCACAAGCAGGCAGAGAGGCAGAGAGAGAGAGGAGGAAGCAGGCTCCCTGCTGAGCAGAGAGCCCGATGTGGGCCTCAATCCCAGGACCCTGAGATCATGACCTGAGCCGAAGGCAGAGACTTTAACCCACTGAGCTACCCTGCCACACTTTAAAAAGAGAAGATGTGAGCTATGGAGGTGCCTTAGCAAGGAGGAGAGAGGAAGGAGCAAGGAGGAGAAAGCTGGTATTAGGGGACAGCCTTTAGGGGTGAGACTCCACAACAGAAGGGGTAAGATGGCAACCATTAAGAAAATAGATATGTCAAAAAAAAAAAGTGGGTCTGAGGGCTTTTCAAGTAAGAAAGTGACCTCACATGATCTTAGTTTTGGATCTCAGAGGCTGTGAGGTCTACACTGTGCCCTTCTCCCTGCTGATGTGTAAAGAGCTACTCGAAACACCTCTTATGCCAAGTGGCATGGTAGCCTCTTTATTTATTTAAATAACCTTATATATTTTTTTAAGTTTGAGTATAGTTGACACGCAGTGTTACCTTAACGTCAGGTGTCCAACAAGAGTGACTCACCTCTGCTGTGTGTCATGCTGTGCTCACCACACGTGTTGCTCTTGTCTGCCACCACGGGATGCCATTCCCGTATCCCTGGCCATATTCCCTCTGCTGGGCCTTTTATGCCATAGCTGAAATCCTGGGTCTCCCACTCCCCTGCGCCCATTCTGCTCATCCCCCACCCCTGCCTGCCTGGCAAGCACGTTCTTTCTCTGTTTTTAGAGGTCTGAGTCTGTTTTTTGATGCAATAACCTTTTTTTTTTTTTTTTTTAAAGAATGAGTTTATAGAAAAATTGCAAACAGAGTACACTTTGCACTCAATTTTCCCTACTATTAGCATTTTACATCAGCATGGCCCCTTAATCACAGCCAATGAACCAGTACTAATGTTACTGTTAACTAGATATCAGACTTTGTTTGGATCTTATTAGCTTTTCTCCCTGATGCCCTTTTCTGAGTCTAGGATCCAATTCAAGACACTACATTACACGTAACGGTCGTGTCTCCTTCGGTTCCTCTGCTTGTGACTGCTTCTCACACTTTCCTTCTTTCTGGTGATCTGGACAGTTTTGAGGCAGACCGGTCTGCTATTTAATACAATGGCTCTTTGACTGGGAGCTGTCTGCTGTCTTGCTCACAGTGGGACTGCAGTTATGGGATCTTTCCAGGAAAAGCACAGAGGCAAAGAGCCATTTCATCACATCGTCTCAGGTATTCATACTGTCAGTGTGGCTCACCACCGCTGAAGCTGACCTTGAGCACCCCGCTCAGACAGGGTTGGTCAAGTTTCTCCACTGTAAGCCTACTCTTCCCCTCTTTCCATATTGTACTCTTTGGGACAAAGTCCCTAAGCATAGCTCACACTTAAAGAATGGAAAAAAAAAAAAACATCTTTTGCAATAAGATGGCAGGAATATCAACCACAACAATAAGAATGTTTGTGAATGTGTATTAAGGGCATATTACATGCCGATGGTTACGTTACACTGTTCCTGCATATTAATTCATGTCCTCCTCGCAGCAGCCAAGAAGAGAAGCCAACGCTCGGAACAGTGACCTGGCCAGTGTCACCCAGTGTCACCCAGATAGAAACTACAAGGCCTGAGTCTCAGTTGCAAATGTCTCTGATATGCTCCCTGCTGCTCTCAGTAGGATTTCTGATCTGTCCAGTCTGGGGTTTTCTACCCGATGAATCAGAGTCTCATATATTCTCAGCAATTTATCTTACTGGGTTTGTGTCTGAGTTTGGTGTGTATCCTTCTCTACTCTCCAGGCCTCTGGTGCCTCTGATGAGGGCTCTCAGATATCTGGGAGTGAGCTTTGATCCCCCCAGCCCTGGCCCACCTGCATGGCGTGGAATTCAGCTGGGCCTCGCCTCCCAGCCGGGCTGTCACACAGGCACATCCTTGTACAAGTGTACACTTTGTAAGAGTGTCGTCTTTTGTCAGCTTTTATCTTCTATCTCTGGTGTTCTTTTGCAGTACGGAATATTTGGAAGCTTTAGTCTTTTTTTTTTTTTTTTTTTTTTTAAGACTAGCTGCCTTTCTATTAAGTTCTAGAATCTCTTGAGAGAAAAGAGATAAGTTTTGTCTTGTGAAAATGCTGCAGTGAATCTCCGTGGAGACAAATCTTTGTACACTATTAATGACTTTCTGATTATCTGCTGTTTTTATTATCTGGTCCCCTCTGTTTGCAGGAGTAATTGAGAATCAACAGCAGCCTCCATGGAGGCAAAGGCAATCTCTGAGGGAAGGTACTCATTCCACCTGTCCCGGGTTATCTCTGGCAGGTTCATCGTCTTTCAGAACCTCGAGTGACACAGGAGATCAAAAAGCCTTCCTGTTTTGTTTATTATAAAACATGAAGTGATGACGATAATGGAGATTGCCAGATAAGACATGAATAAGGAAAGGAGCCTAGGGTCTCAGGCGAGACACCAGGTCCCGGTGCAGCTCCTGCTTCACTCTGTGACTCTAAGGAGACCAGGCTTCTAAGGCATGGGGGGCCCTTTTGAGGGCTGCTTCCCTGGTAGGAGTATCAGTTGTTGTTGTTCTTCAGACTTTTAGTTTCAGCTCAGCTAGCTAAAAAAACAAGAAGCATCCTTCCAGAGAGAACAAGATGCCCTACTTGGGGACGAAAAGGGGAGGGGCTTCATCAATAATGTAGTTTCCTCTCGACAGTTACAGTTTGTTTATTACCGGAATTATGTTTATAGCTCTGACCTGGGCTCCTGCACTGGGGCGGGATTCATCTTGTGTTTCCCAGAAAAATAACGCAGCTTATAAATGAGTGAAGTTCCCTGTTGAGGAAAGGCCACGGAGCTCACAGAGTTGTGCTGGGAAGTCAGAGCTGCCCAGCCAAAACTGCCTTTAATTGCCACAGCTATAAGAAGTGAAAGCTCCAGTTTCTAGGGAAATTAATGTTTAATGATAAGCGAGATACTTGAAAGAGTAGTTTAGGCGGCAATAAGTACTCCACAAAGGCAAGTTCCACCCCCTCTCTGGTTTCTCCTTCAGTTTCAGAGAGATCCATTGATGCCAGGCGACCCGGCCCACCCCCCACTCCCCTACACTTGTTTTGTTCCCAGACTTTGCAGTCTCTGGTTGACCAGGGGATTCCAACTTTGATCCCCTCTGTTGGCCATTCTACTGTGGCTTCCGCTTGGGCCAGCTCATCAACTTGCCAGCGTGGATGTGCTACCCGGCACTGCTGTTCCACGGTAATGCTGGTGTGACACATAGCTGGCTTCACACTTGGACAGCCCACATGCTTCACGGGCAGGAATTACTTTTACACAAGCATCTCCAGAACCTTGAGGGAAAATAACCAGAGTGAGGAGAGCAGAGTTGTGAAGGTTAGGAGAGGAGGAAGGAAAGAGGGAACACCTGCTCTGTAGTATGGGATCAAGGTTTGAATAACAATCCCTTGAGGGTTTGAAAACACATACTCTGATTTTGTTGTCCTGTACAGCCTCCTTTTTAATAATTTACTAGTTTATCTCAAATGCGTAGGTGAAGTCCAGTTGTCACAGATGGAAAATTTAGAAGAGTAATGACTTACACAAGGTCCAGCAAATCCTCGGGTCCCAGAAGAGAAGAGCAGGGTTTCCAGAGTGAGGAGTGCCATGTGAACACTTTTCAGAGCATTCCTCAGTGACTGGAACCATCTCCTTGCCCACCCTGCCCGGGTTCCACTTGAGAGGCACGCCCACTGCCTGGAGCACAGGCTTAGGGGAGGGAACGATATGCATTGAGACCTGAGCTTTCCACTTTCCTGCAGCTGCCCTGATAGGCCTCCTGTGTTCTCTGCTTTCTGGTGGATTAAGAAGACCAGCCCTGCAGGGACACTGTAAGTGTGGCCTGTATCTGGTTGTGGCTTATAAGGAAAATCACGTAGATTCACTGCTGGGTTTTTGTTGTTTCAATGGAGTCTGAACTCTAAGGGGAAAACCGGTATTACCAGGGCCAATGAGATGAACATTTTAGAGGCTACAGGGAGAAGGGCATAAGGGTAGACACCAGCCACAGAGCAGGCAAGCAGAGAAAACTCGGAGGGACCTGCGATGCTGCCTGGTGGCCTTACTTTAAATTTGACAGTAGGGAATAGGGTGCAGCATTTTAGAAAACCTTCTGTAAAAACCCCATCAATTACTAATGTTTTTGCCATTGTGAGTGAGTGAGTGTGTGTGTGTGTGTGTGTGTGTGTGTGTTGTGTTGTGTTGTGTAAAGGAAGCCATGGGGCTCTGAGGCAGGACAAAGGTCCAGGCAGGTATGAGGAAAGAGGGGTCAGGACACAGGAAGTCTATTTGTGGCGTGTGTGACACGTGCACGGCCCTGACACAGGGCAGGTGCTCAGGTAATGTTAGTCAATGTTACTTTCGTCCTTACTATGTGTGCTGAGCTGGAACAGTTCAGTGATTGCAGACATTCTATGGTTCTCTTTTTAATAGATCTAGAGAACAATCAATCGGATGTTTACCAAGGTTCCTGCATGCCCGGCACCATGTTTCAGGAGTAGTGGTGGAGATAGGTGAACATCTGCTTCTACATCTGTCTGTCTCTGTGGCCACACTTCTTGAGGAATTGACAGCATGGATGTGGAGAGACGGATGCAACCTAGGGGAGGCAGTGAGAATCCAATGAGGAGTGTGGATATCCAGGGTGTCTCAGGCAGAGAGGACTCTGGAATGACCCTTATCCTCAGTCATGCCGGGCAGCCTTCTGAAATCTCCTCATCACTCATGATAAAGCCAAAGTCCTTTTGGTAGACCATGAAGTCTATATTGCTGGCTCTTGGTGACCTTGATGATCTCTTCTTCTACCTGAGTGCCCCTTACACCCTCCATTCCAATCCCCTTGGCCTCCTTCCTGTTCTGTTTTTAGAATAGTAACAGAGGTAATCCTGATTATCTCTGCCTCAGGACCTTTGCACTTGCTGCGCCTTGCCTACAGCAACTTTTCTTCCATATTGAAACAGCTTACTCTCTCACTTCTTTCAGAATCTGCTCAGATGTCACCTTATCAGAGAGTCCTTTCTTCCCATGATCTAACACAAGTGGCTTGAGCCCCATCACTCTACACCTTATCCTGCAATTTTTCTTCACAGTTTTTATCCCTTTTGGACCTATTCTTGGTTTGCTTGTTGCTTCCTATCTGCCTTCCCCACTAGGATGAATCCCCTGTGTGAACAGGCAGTCCTTCTTTTCCTGCCAAAACATTAGCTTCCAGAACAGTGCCATTTAGATGTTTTGACCACATTCCACAACAACACCCTGAACCTACAATCAAGGGGTTATATGAAATTAAAAAAAAAGTCACAAAGCAATATTTTTACTACCTGTGATGCATTGTGATATTTTCTGTTCTATTTTATTCTATTTCTTTTTAAGAATGTTGGTGGTGACCCACTGATGGGTTATAAACCACAGACATAGAACAATTCTCGAAATATATCCAACAGTAGATATTGGAGTTTTGTGGAAATTATTATAGGATGCTAATTCTGTTTAGAGAAACCATTCTCCAATGACAAGGGTAAAGGTGTCACTGGTGGATGGCAGGCTTTGGGGACTGTAGGTCCCCCACATCTGGTTGGCACAGAGAGGCTGAATAAGGACAAGCCCAGGTATCTTGGAGAAGTAACTTGAACCCTGATTCTCTAACATTGGACTCATGAAAAAGACTCTTTTGTTAACTCCCACATTGGCAATAACTGGTTTCTGCATAAATGGCTTAAATCTACAAACTTTGAAGGGTTTGGCAAGTTTATTTCTATTTTATCTTCATTGGTGGATCTGAAATGTTAACTGTATGAAATAGTCTCTTATTAAAAGCAGACTATTTTTGTTTCAATTACTAAAAAACAAATGAAAAAACAAAGCAAGAAAAATCCTTTTGAGAGAAGATGCCTGTTAATGAGCTTTCTTCAGTAAACTCACTAATATGGAGTGAATCCTTCTTAATTCCATAGGTTAATAGTGGTACTAGATTAAGTCAATTTTTAAATACTCCTCACTATAAAAAAAGCTATTTAATAACATCCTCTCAGAAAAAAGGGAAACAATACTACATTCATTGTATACATTGACTGTAAACCTCATTCTATTTTCAGAGACATTTAAAATATGAAAAAAGTATACCCTATGGAGGAAATACAGTAACTCATATTTATCGTGTACATGCCAGACCATGCACTAAATACTTTATATCCATTAATCCTTTTACAGCATTGTGAGACCGATAATTATTTAGGAATATTTGGGCTGCAAATAGTAGTCTGAACCTCTTAAACTATTTGGAAAGGACAAAAATCACAGATGCTCTTAGAACCTGGGAGCAATAACTAATGTCTATTTTATTCATAGGCCTTACTAACAAGTAAGCATCCTTGGCCTAGCCTGGTCTTTGAGGCCTCTCAACAGGGGAAAGACCAGGACCTGATTCTACTTCCCTCCATCCCACCCCCCTCCACTAAACTGTATAATTTAGAAGGCATCATCTCCAAAATAAAGCTGACAAGTAATGAGCAGGAGAAAGAGGACCAGGAACTGGATAGAATAAAGCAATAGACAGTTGGCCCCGGGGTCTGTGTCTGGCTCCCGGTTGGTCACATCTGAGTCATTAACAAGAACAAAAATTTCAGTTTATTGAGCAACTACCATGTGCCAGAAATTGTGTGGGATACTTAAAGCCCATATTTCTTTAATCTTCACAAACAGATGTTTACTGTCCATGTTTTTAGGGGAGCAAATGAGATTAATTACATGTGGATATCTCCTAGGAATTCATCAACAAGTCATTTCTTGGCAGCTCTGAGTATGTCACTGCATCCCATGCCACCATCTTTTTTTCAGGAAAGTCCTCTTTTAATGTCATGAGTGCTTTTCTTTGGTGTTGCATAATTAGTGCATCAGGATAGCATTTCTTGGGGAAATTGATGATGTTATTTCCTCAAGGAACAGTCATGGACACAAACTTAACATCTCTTTGCTCTTCCATCTGTATCTAAAATCCTCAGTATCTGTATTTGTGCGGACATGTTGCCCTTCCAAATTTCCATACTGTCTAATTCAATAAAGGCTACGGCAATAGCAGCTCTGTGAGGCGGGAAATACGTAGAAATTTTGTTATTTAGTCCTGAAGTAAAGATCTATGAAATCCAGTCAATTGATGTTCAAATAAAATAAGTGAACACAACATTTTAATAATTCACACAAAGTTCTCCGGTGCTTTGTCCATGAGAATAGTTAACACCCTTGCATCTGTGCACTTGGCAAGCTACTCCCACAGCCTTCTGATTCAAATTGTGAAAATACATTTCCGTCACCTCTTTGCCAACACAGGGCCGCAAAATGCATCAGTAGGATTCCAAGCTCTGGGCCAATATCAGCATCTGCCTCTGTGGATCCTCCTCATTCCTTTGGCAGACCACAGTGGCAGTGTTCTGTGCTATTACCACTGGTCTTAGAAAAGAACTCGTTGATTTGCCCCAAGGCTGCTCTGTCTCCATTGCTTTCCATTTTCTGATGGAACATGAAGAGACTGAAGAAGAACGTAATCAAATTCAACTCATAAACGATCTGGCCTTGCCAAAGAGAAGATCCTGCCGGGCTGGATGACTTGTTATTCTCATGTCCCATGACCTTTCCCAGCCTTGGTCATTACTTAAACTTTTTTTCCACCTGGCATGAATTTTCCTTTTTCCCTGCAGGGCTTGTTACAACACAGATTCCTGAGAAATTCTCATGTGGTATATCAGGAACGGAGCTCAAGAATCTGCATTTCTAAAAAGCTACCAGGGGGATACTGATGCTCCTGGTCCAAGACTGTAATTCAAGTAGGCTTGCTCTTGCATAGATTATAAGAATGATTAAAATGCTTGGGGAAGTCCATTCTGGATCATGGTTTTTTAACAAACGAGATGTCATCCTTCTGGAAGTGTCAGTGAAAACATATGTACCCATGCAAATATGCAACATATCCCTTCCTAAGCTGAAGTAATTACAAGTGAGCAAAGACCATATGACGTGAGGATGCTGTAGAGAGGAAGAGAGGAAAAGCGAAGGTAAACATGGGGACATGGATACAGTAGCTTGTTCAGAGCTTCCAAGAAATGACTTGCTGATGAATTCCTCATAGATATCTCCATGGGATGAATCCCATTGGCTTCTCTGAAAAATGTGGACAGTAAACATTTCATTTGTGAAGATGAAAGAGATATGGGCTTGGAGTATCCCACACAATTTCTGGCACGTGGTAGTTGCTCAATGAGGAGTAATCCCAGAAGGCATCTCCAGAAAAGGAGATGTCGTGCTTCTGTTTTCAGGATTGCAGAAGAGACAGGTGACAAAGCCTACAGTCCATCCACACTTGGGGATCTAATATGAGAACGCCAATCCTGGAACACCCCCCCACACACACACAAAGGGCAATAGCTTCAAATGAAGAGAAAATGAGAAATAAACCCACTGCTCAGGATGGAACAGCACTGAATGAAGGGGATAAATCTGCATATGTAAACATTTCTCTTGGATTTCATAACTCCATGTTGATTCTTCTGTGAGTTTGTAGAGAAACTCACATTGTCTGCCGTGTAAAAACATACCTCAAAAGGAGAAAGTGATTACAGAAGTCCCCAATTTTTAATATCTCTAGGTACTTACAGAAATGCACTTTTTCTATGAAGGAATATAACCTCAAGTCAAGCTCTGCTCAAATTCCTGCAGATGAATTAGTAAGGAACATGAATTCACAGCTAAACACATACATGTACACATATACATACACAGAATATACATGGAAATAGGACAACATGAGAAGAACCAGAGGAAGCAGCAAGTGGCAAAATGATATTTGCAGGGATGTAAATAATTTGGGAATTATCAATAAAGCAAATAAGAAAATAACTCCTTCTAATGTTTAAAGAAAAAGTGGTTGAATGAATCATTTTTATTTCCCAATAACTCACATATAGTGATTACTCAAGCAATATTAGTTGACAGAAGGCCAAAAAAAGGTACCTGCTTATGTAGTAGAGATTATCAAAATTAAATGCTTCAGGAATGTTGGGCGATAGTAGTCAATTACATTATCCTGGCAACAATCAGCTGGCATCAAGGAGTACCTTACCCCTAGAAGTTATTAGGTTAGTAATCTATGCCCTCTCTGAGCCTGCTTAGAGCAGCTCTTCTCACTAATCCCTTCACAAAGTTAAATATTTAAGGGAAGTTCTGAAGGGTCTAGGTGTTTTGTTAGCCCTGGGCACACGTCTGCTAATCCTAAAGACTTCCTTTAGACTTTGCCGTAAGTCACTGGGCAGAGGAAGAGCAAGGATGGATGCTGCCTACATCTATGAGCAGTCCCAAACCTTGTAATTGTTAAAAATAAGACATTTTTTCTGTAATTGACTATAGAGATAATTTAGACCAAAATCGAAACTTGGGATTAACAGGCATTTGGGGACCCATTGTTGGCTTTTAGGGGATCTATGAACTTAGGTATCAAAAAATTTACATATTTGTGGGGAGAGGATCCAGAAATATTAGTTTCAGAGGTACCCATGGCTCCAAAAACATTATAAAAAGATTAATTTTTAAAGGATTGTATTTATTTATTTGAGAGAGAGAGAGAGAGAATGAATGAGAGCACAAGAGCAGGGGTAGGGAGAAGCAGGCTCCCCACTAAGCAGGGAGCCGGATATGGGACTTGATCCCAGGACCCTGGGATCATGACCTGAGCTAAAGGCAGATGCTTAACTGACTGAGCCACCCAGGTGCCCCTAGAAAGATTAATTTGGATATGTTTTCCCTTTTTAAAAAACTGGGGACCCAGGAGCTGGAAAACTAAAATGACTTGCCCAATGTCACAAGTTCACGTGCACATCTGCTTTCTCAGTGCCAGCCATATGTACCTCAGGGGACAAGTCTGCCCGTTCAAAAATTGTGTCTTTGTGAATACCCAACTTTTGTAGCAACATGGACTGGACTGGAAGAGATTATGCTGAGTGAAATAAGCCAAGAAGAGAAAGTCAAGTATCGCATGGTCTCACTTACTTGCGGTGCATGAGAGGCCAACTGGAGGACAGTGGCAGAAGGAAAGCAAATGGGAACTAGGGTAATCTAGGGAGGGAAACGAAACAACAGAGACTTTGGACACAGAAAGAAACTGAGGGACTTGGAGGGAGGGGGGTGGAGGGATGGGAGAGCCTGGTGGTGGGTACTGGGGACACCTAAAGCGTGGAGCACTGGGTGTGGGGAATGGGGAATGAATCTTGAAACACTGGAAAAAAATTTTAGTAACAATAAAAATATATATATATATAAAAAAAAGAAATTAAAAAAAAATTGTGTCTTTGGTTAGGCAACTAGAGTATACCCAATATTGATCTCTCTCTCAAGAGATGAGAGTATCTCTCAAGTTTTCCAAACTTTCTCAGTAACTTGCACGTGTGGAAGTGACTCATATAGAATGTTTCCATCTCCTTCTTTGCAAGGACATTATTGCACAGATGCAAGTTTCTCTATTACACTTGGAGTGTTCTACCTCAGGCATCCAACCCACACCCCAGACAGATCCTAAATCTCCATCCTCCAGCAGACACATCCGTCTCTGTCAGTATTTGCGCAGGGAACCCAAATAAGGCTTTGGCTTTGGCAGTTTTTCAGATTTGGTCTGATGACTCTGAAATGCCTACTGAGGCTGCTAAGGATCAATAATTGCCTTCCCCAAGGAGTCATAATCAGCAGGCTTAAAATTAACATTTGAGATACCTTAAAAGACAAGCAGCTTTCCCATAGGTCTCTTTGCAAGTGAGGCTTGGTGAAAAGAGCATGGACTGGATTTGCCACTTGCTAGCAGTGGGATCTGAGTGTGTCTCTTTGGCTCTCAGTTTCAAGTGAAATGGAATCAATTTAAGTGGACTGGGTATGCTTTTATGTATAACATAGGCATTGTAAAAGGTCCTTGCTTCATTGAATAGCTGATGAAAATTTTCTGTGCCATAGAGTTCATGATCTATAAAAAAATGTGGGTTTCATATGGTTTGCCCACTGAGCACTTAGAACTGAAATTAAACATATGTGATCCACTATACAAGTAATAAGACTACTTACCTCATATAGCATTATTGCAAAGGGATGAATAACTTATGGTACCCGAACCTTTTGTCAGGCCAGGCTGGCTTTTTTTTTTTTTATTATTGTTACTAAAATTTTTTTTTCCAGTGTTCCAAGATTCATTCCCCATTCCCCACACCCAGTGCTCCACGCTTTAGGTGTCCCCAGTACCCACCACCAGGCTCTCCCATCCCTCCACCCCCCTCCCTCCAAGTCCCTCAGTTTCTTTCTGTGTCCAAAGTCTCTGTTGTTTCATTTCTCTCCCTAGATTACCCTAGTTCTCATTTACTTTCCTTCTCCCACTGTCCTCCAGTTTACCCCTCATGCACCGCAAGTAAGTGAAACCATGCGATACTTGACTTTCTCTTCTTGGCTTATTTTACTCAGCATAATCTCTTCCAGTCCAGTCCATGTTGCTACAAAAGTTGGATATTCGTCCTTTCTGATGGAGGCATAGTATTCCATTGTATATATGTACCACATCTTCTTTATCCATTCATCTATTGATGGGCACCTTGGCTCTTTCCACAGTTTGGCGATTGTGGCATTGCTGCGATGAACATTGGGGTACATATGGCCCTTCTTTTCACTACATCTGTATCTTTGGGGTAAATGCCCAGTAGTGCAATTGCAGG
>PITA01020266.1:0-35334 GCA_004023965.1 Spilogale gracilis
AAAAAAGTCAAGAATACCCAACAACAACAAACTGTAATGCAAAAGGGCAGGAAGAGTTCATGCATTTAATTTTAGGTCACTTACCAGGTTTTTCTTGAGTCCTGGCCAGGGTTATTTTGGTACTGGTATGGGGAACGTGGTTTGCATGGGTGTGGGTTAGATTAAAAACAGACAACTCTCACCCCAAGTGCTCAAAGAACAGGTCCCTAGACCAGATCCATGAGGCCACCAGACTAGCACTGCCCATGGAGCCAACCAGGACACCTGCCTTTCCCACAGTACAGAAAGGGACGGTGGGAGATGGGGGGTCCCTGGTGGCTTAGTCAGTTAAGTATCTGCCTTCGGCTCAGGTCACGATCTCAGGGTCCTGGGACTGAGTCCCATACGGGGCTCCCTGCTCAGCGGGGAGCCTGCTTCTCCCTCTGCCTCTCCCCCTGCTTGTGTTTGCTCTCTCACTGTCTTTCTGTCAAATAAATATATAATATCTTTACAAGAAGAAGAAGAAGGAGGAGGAGGAGGAGGAGGAGGAGAAGGAGAAGAAGAAGAGGAGGAAGAAGAAGAAGAAGAAGGAGAAAAAAAAAAAAGAGGAGGAGGAGGAAGAAGAGGAAGAAAGAAAGGGACCGGGGGGTGGGAGCAGCTAACAGCATCATAATTTCAAATCTTCTGCCACCTCCATTTTCTGGTGGAAGTATTAACCAACGTGAGAGAAAAGAATCCCACTTTTAACAATATATTAAATAACAGATATGGTGCTTAAAATATTATGTTACTTCCTTTATAAGCAGGTCACTCATGGTTCGTTTGTTAAATATACAGCCCTTTTTCCAAGGGAAAACAGAATGGCCATCAAATAACAATAATGAAAAATATATCCTAGAGCCTTGTAAAATCAGAGATAGCAAAGTGAGTCAGCAGGACAAGGAAGTCTGGAAGTCATCAAGCACTCTATCTGTTCTATAGTCAGCAGGCTAAACCACCACGAGAGATCTCCAAGAACTAAATTCTGAAAGTCAAGATCATAGTTTTAAAATATGAAGCAAAGGTAGCTCCTAGTTCACAGCAGGTTCCTTGGAAAACCCTGAGATCTTCCCAATCTCTGATACTGCTGCTCCTTATAGCTATCTGTGTACTTAAATTACACACTGTCTCTTCGACCAGACTGTAAGCTCCATGAGGGCAAGAACCCTCTCCACATCTATTAGGGCCTCAAAGGGCAGCCTGAATATATCAAACACCCAATAAATATTAGTTGGGTTTCAGTGAATCTGGCACAAGAGGCCTGATGAAATAGAAGGAAGAACAATACAATTTTTGGAAGATAGCCTGTTCAAAAGAAACGGCCAGGGGTGACTGGGTGGCTCAGTTGGTTAAGCAACTGCCTTCGGCTCATGATCCCGGAGACCTGGGATTGAGTCCCACATCGGGCTCCCTGCTTGGCGGGAAGCCTGCTTCTCCCTCTCTCTCTCCCTCTGCTTGTGTTCCCTCTCTGGCTGTGTTTCTCTGTCAAATAAATAAAATCTTAAAAAAAAAAAAAAAAGAAACGGCCATTTAAAATGTTAGAAGATGAACAGCCAACCTTTGCAAGAAAGAGATAAAATGTTCCTCTAAGTACAATTGAGGAAGGAAAGCACCAGAGCTTCCTCTTGCAAGCTTCTAAAAAGATAAAAGCATGTCTGGTGTGAGTGATAATGTGTTACAGGCTTAGGCAAGAACAGGTGAAAAAAATCTGGTAAAAGCCATCCGCCAAGACACTGCCTTTAAGTCAGAGAGAGGGAGACATGTTTGGCCAGGCTCCCTCAGAACTTACTGGTATCAAGATGGCTTTCAAATAAGGAAGGCTCAAAAAGAAGAGAGAAGATAAATGTTTCATCCTCAACTGTTTTTTGTTTTGTTTTGTTTTGTTTTACTGCAGATGCTCTCTTGCTCCTATTACATATTTATGGAGGGCCAACTATTGGTGAGACTCCGAGGGGAAGGGAACTCTACCCCCACCCCGCCCCCACTACTGCTCTGGAGTTGGCTTTGGCCTGTGTTCTCACTAGCTGTTAAACGTAACATGCCTGCCTAGGCTGGAGAAATGCCATGACAGCAAGTGTCTCTCAGGAACCGTTTATTATAACCTCTCAAAGAGCAATGAGTCAGCTTTAGCTACTCTCTGAGAAGTCTCAGACTCCTGAATGAAAAATATCAAGGTTTAAAAAGGGATAACCATTTTGCAGAAATTGACAAGCTGATCCTAAACTTGAGATGGACACACAAACGACCTGGTATGGCTGAAACAATTTTGAAAAATAACCGAGCTGGAAAACATATACTAGTGGATTTCAAACCTTAACTGTAAAACTGTCAGTAACCAAGATAGTGACAGACACAGAAGTCAATGGAACAGAACCAAGCCCAGAAATAATCCTTTACATTTATGGCCAGTTGGTTTTGCCAAGGGAATTCAGTGGGGGAAATGATGGTCTTTTCAATAAATGGTGTCAAGACAACTGTTTGTACTGATGCTTAAAAAAGAAAAGAAAAGCAAGAACTTACACCCTAACCTCACACCATACCCCAAAATCAACTTAAAATGGAACACAGACATATGTAAGGGCTAAAATTATAAAACTTCTAGATAAAAACATAGGAGAAAATCTTTGTGACCTTAGACAAGGCATAGATTTTTCAATACATGATACTAAAAGCATGATCAAGAAGAGAAAAACACTGATAAAGCCAAACTTAATCAAAATTAAAAATGTTTGTTCTTCAAAAGACAACCACATAAGAAAATGAAAAGACAAGCCACACACTGGGAGAGAATATTTGCAAGTCACATATCTGATAAAAGGCCTGAATCCCAAGTACATAAGAACTCTTACAACTCAATAACAAGAAAACAAACAATGCAATAAAAAACAATCAGGCAAAGATCTGAAGATATTTCACCAAAGAAGATACACAGATTGCTAACGAACACAGGAAAAGAAGCTCAACATCGTCACTTATTATGGAAATCCAAATTACAATCACAAATGGATACCACTAATACCTGATGGACTGCCTATAATTCATAAGATTGACAGTACCAGGTGTCGGGCGGATGTGACAACATTGGAACCCTCACTCACTGCTGAAATGTACAGCTACATAGAGAATGTATGTCGCTTTCTTGAAAGGTTAAAGGTAGGCCTGCCAGGCGGAAATACACGACCACACGAGAACCTGCATGTGAATGTTCACGGCAGCATCACTTGTAACCGCCTCACACTGAAAACAATCCAAATGTTTTATTGCCAAAAAGACAAAACATGGTAAATTCATACAACAGAACACTAGTCAGCAATAAAAAAAACCATGTTCAACGTGGAATTACCTAGTAACGGAAGCCAAATGCAAAAGGCTATGTTATTATGTCATTTACAAGAAATCTCCAGAAAACATAAATCTAGAGACGGCAGATTAAGTAGTTCCTTGGGACTGGAGGTGGGAGCAGGGACTGACCACAAACAGATACAATGGAACTTTGGGAGGAGATGGAAGTGTTGTGAAATTGGATTTCAGTGATAGTTATACAATTCTGTATGTTTACCAAAAAAAAAAAATCACAGAATTGTACACTTACAAGATTTTATGGTACAACTCATTTTTAAAAAACACCACCAACCAACCACCTGTTTTATCTTGAGAGTTCCTAACTGCAGGTTCCCATACTAGGAAAATCTTAGGATACTTTCTAGTAGAAACGGAACTTTCAGGCAGAGGATGGAGATATAGATTTCTCTGCAAGAGTTGTTCCCCAACTTAGCACATGTAAGCATCACTTGGAAACACAGACCCCTCAGATATCCCTCTACCTCACATAGGTTGGGGTTGGGGCTCATCAATTTGCATTTCTAAAAAGCTCCAGGAACTCAAAGGAAAAATCCAGCTTCCAAAGCCAGAGATGACATCAGAGCTGCGAATCTATACTTCTTACAGGATAGAATCATGATTGATCAATCTCAGTTTAGAACTCCATGAGCTACAACACCCTTACGGACCATTAATAAGTAGTTTCAAGTATAAAATCTGTATGATCCTGTGTTGAAAGCAACAAAGAAAATGTCCTGGATTTTATGTATTTATGTGCACGTGTGTGTTTGTTTATTTATTTATGGGGGGCATGTGGGCGAGGTGGGGGGGTATGGCTGAGGGGTAGAGAGAATCCAAAGCCGACTTCCAATGCCCAGCACAGAGCCTGACACAGGGCTTCATGGGTGGGGCTTGATTTCATGACCCTGAGATCATGACCTGAGCTGAAATCAAGAGTCGGAGGCCCAACCGACTGAGCCACCCAGGCGCCCCTCCTATATTTTAAATGATTCAAAGTCAGAAGGGTTCTGCTTTAAGCCTTTCTGAATGATATCATTTGCACAGAAGTAAAGTATATTTATTCAAGGTATTCTAAATATGTTTCCACATTAAAAAAAATGTTTTTCCTTTGAAAATGTTTAGGTCACTTTTCAAGTTGAATCTAATTTTAAATCTGTTCAAGTGCAAGATCACATGTTTTTCTCAATTCTTAACAGGGACGTGTAATTGTTTGATCTGTAAGAGCACGGTTGTGATAGGCACCAACAACACTTAGCAGCAGCAGTGCCAGCGGTTCAATCCTATAGTCCCCGACATCCCTACCCCCTAAGGCTGGGCTAATCACAGACACAGTCACAGACACAGAAGGCCTCGTCCTTACCAGGAAGTCACCATACTTTCCAACTATATTAAAAACAATAGTACTCGACATCAGTGTATGCAAGAACAGACGGGGGAATTTTCATAGAAGTAGGACTGTGTCCTAGAAAAAAATATAACAGCACTTAAATTATTTTC
Source organism: Spilogale gracilis (assembly GCA_004023965.1). Classification (NCBI taxonomy): domain Eukaryota; kingdom Metazoa; phylum Chordata; class Mammalia; order Carnivora; family Mephitidae; genus Spilogale; species Spilogale gracilis. The sequence continues at coordinate 4,858 of PITA01020266.1, forward strand.
AATTTCTCTTATCAGTATGGCTCAAAGGAGTGGGAGTCGTCTCGCACGCTGCCATGCCATGGTGCATGAGCTAGAAGAGCCAGACTAAGGACCTCAACGTAAAACGTGCGTGGAGGAGCACACACAGGACTTACCTGATGGCACTTCAGTGTTTCATCAGATTCTGGCTGAACTGGCCTGGGGTGGGGCTCGAGCACTCCAGGGAGAGGATTCTCTCGTGGATAGTGTTCCTAGAGATAGTTGCGACACACTGTCTAACCTGCAGGCCCCTCCCAGCTCCCTCTCTGTCACAGGGCTAGCCCAAGATTCTTGTTTGGGCGCAGAGGATGGGGAAGAGGCAACTTCTCACACCGGCTGGGAGCAAACCGCAGCTCTGCCTTCACTGCTTGGAATGCTCACTCTTGGAACCCAGCTGCCATGTAACAAAATCCCAGTTAGCCAAGGGGAGGAGAGGTCACAGCCTCCTAGCCATGCCCACCACACTGCTAGACATGTCGTGGGGGTGAAGCCATCTTAGATGTGCCACATCCAGTCGCTCTCTCGACTCCTACAACCTCATGAGAGGCCCCTGCTATGCCACGTGGAGAAGAACCACCTGGCTGAGCCCTCCCTGAGTTCCTAAGTCACAGAATCGTGAGCAAATATAACACTGCCGTGATCTTAAGCCTTAAGTTAGGGAGTTGGTTTTGTTACCTAACAAGAGACAACAGAAAGAGGTTTCGAGCCTGCTCTAGAACATGCTTCTAGGTAAATGATATGCAGGTTGTAGTCAGCAGGTATGGACTTGATCTCTATACCTCAGGGCTAGGAGGAGCCTGAATCTAGCTGGGGGTGGGGAAGAATATAAATATCTACAAGCCAGACCAGAGAGAGAGAGAGAGAGAGAGAGAGAGACAGAGAGACAGAGAGACAGAGAGACAGAGAGACGGTGAGAGAGGGAATACAAGCAGGGGAAGTGGGTGAGGGAGAGAAGCAGGCTTCCCGCTGAGCAGGCAGCCTGATGTGGGGCTCAATTCCCAGGACCCTGGGGTCATGACCTGAGCCAAAGGTAGACGCTTAACCTGAGCCACCCAGGTGCCCTGATCTGCTTCCTTTTCACAGAAGTTTTCCATGTCTGGCAGCAAAAGGTTTTACTGCTTTCTAAATTTTATATTAAAAAAGCAAGTTACGGGAATATTTTATATCCTTTCTAAAGGCCAAATGAAACATGGTTCTACCATCACACACCAACCTTCAATGTGGTTCCACTTGTAAGAGTTTGCTGAAACAGGGGGAAGGAAAGACCTGAAGATGTGGATTTCAATAGGATCACCCATTCTGTTCTTCCCTCTATGTACCAGAACCTTGTGTCAATTTTATAATAGGAAAGAAGTTCAAACGTAACCACATTTGAAATGCCACCCATGACAAAGGCTACAACAGATGATATGGGAGTCAGGCAGATTTGAATTCTGGCTGTCTTTTCCCATCTGTAACATGGGAGGTCTGGCCCTGAACATGTAGTCAAGAAATGTCAAGTTCATGTCTCCCTTCTCTCTTCTCTCCCAAATCAATGCAGCTGAACCTATATAGTGTTGCATGGCCCTAGGATGTCTTGAATGTACTGTAAGCAAATACAATAAAGAAAGTAAATCGCATATGGTTTTTAATCGTGCCCAAGGGAAATAAACATATGTCTGTACACGTAAACATATACCATCCAGGTGCACTGGACGAACCCTACTCCTCCAAGTACCATACAGGTATTATTATCCCTTTTAAGTGTTTAAAATGTCAACATCTGACACAGAAAATGAATAAAGCTGTGTCTACATTTCCGGACGTGTTGTCCAAAGTTCTTTGGATGAGAAAGCAGATAATTTAGTTGCCAGAGAGCAAGCTGTGCTTGTCTAGAGATGGAGCCTGAAAAGGAGAACAGCAGAGATGAGCTCTAAGCCCAAAGCAGCTATGCAGGTCTTGATGATCTCAACTCACAACTGAGAGCTGACTAGTGAACTTCAATGTTGGGAAATAACAAGTCCTTGAGTCTACTGCTTAATAGAGTAGAAGGCCTTTGCTGAAACAGGACAAACAGTTTTAGCATTCAGAAGGATGCTGGCAGGTAGAGGAGCCTAGCTCTTAAGATATTTACGAGACTGATGGTTCTCAATGTAACCCTTCTTGATTCCTACATAAGGTAGTAAGCAGAATCTTCACCTTTAACTGGCATTAAACTGATTAAGGGCAGCTACCCGCTAATCATAGCCCAGGCTTCACCTGTCTCTGTTATACTGAACTTTCCCTCACTCTTTTAGCCAATGGGATCACAGAACCCCTCAAAAATGAGACTACATTTGTTTTTCAGGTCTCAGCTTTACACGATTTGCTCAATATCTAATGTCTGCTAAAGGAACTATGAAATCTGAATTTTATCATTTAGGGCCTACTGGTTCACTCTCCTCTCACAGGTGCAGGGGCTGAACCTGCAGCCCTGGCGAAGGACATAAGGGATTTTCTGGGGCAGGCAACAGAACACTGCTGCAGGTCTCACCCTGTACCTGAAGTGATAAAACACCGATCCAAGGTACACGGTGAGAAGTTCAAGATGTATATTGTAAAACCTACAGCAACCACTAATAAAACAAGACAAAGAGGTAAAAGCTAATAAGCCCACAGTGGAGATAAAATGGAATATTAAAAATTCTCTTAGTCTAAATGAAGTCAGGAAGAGGAAAAAAGAAACAGAGCAATGAGAAAGAGAGAAAATAAATAAGCAAGTTGGTCAACTTAAACCCAAACATATTGATAACTGCATTAAATGCAAGTATTCCAGTTAAAAGTCTGGATAAACAAAAGCAACACAAAATTACATGTTTTCCCTAAGAAATCCACTTTAAAAAGGAAGATAAAGAATAGTTAAAAGAAAAAAGACTGAAAAAGATATTCATGCAAACACTAATCAAAAGAAAGCTGGATTGGCTACAATTACTGCAGAAGATTTTACCACTTTCCACTGTGACTGCTAAAACAAGCAGACAGAAAATCAGTATGGGGCACCTGGGTGCTCAGGGGTTAGACAGCAGACTTTTGGTTTCGGGTCACGTCACGATCCCAGGGTCCTGGGATAGAGCCTCACCAGGAGCCACACAACAGGACTCTCCACGCAGGGGAATCTGCTTGAGATTCTCTCTCCTTCGCCCTCTGCCCCTCCTCTAGCTCACGCAGCACACACACTCTCTCAAATAAAAATAAATCTCTTAGAAAAAGAAAGAAAATCAATATAATTCCAGAACACTTGAAAAACACTATCAACCAAATTGACCTGATACTGATAGAAAATCCATCCAAAAGCAGCAGGAAACACTTTCTTCACAAGTTCATGTGGAACATCACCAAACTGGAACACACTCTGAGCCACAAATCAAATCTCGAAAAATTTAAGAGGATTCACTTGCAACGACATGGATGGAGTTAGAGAATATAATGCTAAGCAAAATAAGTCAGAGAAAGATGAATACCACATGATCTCATTCATATGTAGAACTTAAGAAACAAATGAGCAAAGGAAAAAAAAGAGAAACAAACTAAGAAACAGACTCTTCACTACAGAAAACAGACTGATGGTTACACGAAGGAGATGTGGTGGGGATTAGGGGATGGAGACCAAGAGCACACTTATTGTGATGAGTACTGCGTAATGTATAGAATCGTTACGTCACTGTATTGTGCACCTGAAACTAATGTAACACTGCATGTTAATAATACCGGAGTTAAAATAAAATTTTCATAAAAAATTAAGAGGATTCAAGTCATACAAAGTATGTTTTCCAATCACAACAGAATTTAAACTAAAATCAACAACAGAAAGATACCTGGAAGACCCTCAAATATCTGCAATTAAATAAGACACTTCTAATAACCTATGAATCATAGAAAAAAAAATCAGAAAAAGCTAGAAAATACACTGAAATAAATAAAAATAAAAGCACAATATATCAAAATTTATAGGATACATAATACAGAAAGTTAAATAAAAGAGGGTTTACAGGGAAATTTAGAGCTTTACATGCTTATATTAGAAAAGAAGAAAGGTCTTAAGTCAATTATCTAAACGTCAATCTTTAGGAGCTAAAAAAAGAAGAGCAAATTAAACTGAAAGTAAGATGAAATCAAAAGCAGAAATCAACAAAATGGAAGACAGAAAAACAAAAGACTAATTGAATCAACGAAACCAAAACCTGGTTCACTGAAATAATTAATAAAATTGATAAATCTCTAGTCAGACCAAACAGAAAAAAGAGAAGAAACAAATTACCAACGTCGAGAGTGAAAGATGAGTCATCCCTAAACATCCTTATGGTTGTTAAAACGAAAACAGAAAACAAAAAACACAGCAAATAACATTTTGCTAATGGTAATAAACATAATTATAATAAATTATTGTTAAAGTCAACAACTTAGATGAAATGGATAAAGCACATTAAAAAGACAAATTACTAAAGCTTACTTGGTAAGAAATAAATAAACCTGAATAGCTGTATACCTACTAAGAAAACTCCAGGCTCAAAAGGTTTTATTGGTGAACTCTATTAAACATTTAAGAAAGAAAAATACTCCGCATGTTCTAGAAAATAGAAAAGAAGCACTTCCCAACCTGTTGCATGAGGCCAATACTACTGATAAAAAAAAAACAAGACAAAAACAGTGCATGGAAAAAATATACATAAACATAAAAGCAGAAATCCTTAAAATTTTAACAAACTGGGTGCCTGGGTGGCTCAGTGGGTTAAAGCCTCTGCCTTCAGCTCAGGTCATGATCTCAGGGTCCTGAGATCCAGGCCCACATCAGGCTCTCTGCTCGGCAGGGAGCCTGCTTCCTCCTCTCTCTCTGCCTACTTGTGATCTCATTCTCTCTGTCAAATAAATAAATAAAATCTAAAAAAAATTTTTTAACAAACTGAAATAAATTTGAACTGAAATAAATTGTTCTTAATATTAACAGATAAAGAAGACAAATTCTATGATCATCTCAAAAGATCTGTAACAAGCATTTGGCAACAGCCATTGATAGTAGCCACTCTCAGCGAACTAGGAATAGAAGGAAACTTTATGAAACACGTACAGCTAGTATCACACTTGATAACAGAAAACCGAACACTTCCCCCTAAGACTGCGAGCAAGCCAAGGATATCTGTGTCACTACTTGTAATTAACACTGTATTGGAGATCCTATCCAGTGCAATTAAGTAAAGCACACAGATTTGAAAAGAGGTAAAGCTGTCTTGATTCACATAATGTAATTAGGTGTGTAGAAAGTTCTATGGACTACACAAAAGCTGCTAAAACCAGTAAGTTAATCTAGCAAGGTCACAGAATACATACAAGATCAATATACAAAAGTCAATTGTATTCATATAAACTAGCAATGAACTACAGGAAAATAAAGGTTTTTTTTAAAAAAATATTTTATTTATTCATTGAGAGAGAGAGTGAGAGAGAACATGAGAGGGGAGAAGGTCAGAGGGAGAAGCAGACTCCCCGCAGAGCTGGGAGCCCGATGCGGGACTTGATCCTGGAACTCCAGAATCATGACCTGAGCTGAAGGCTGTGGCTTAACCAACTGAGCCACCCAGGCGCCCCCAGGAAAAAAAAGTCTTAAAAAATATCATCAACAGATATAATACCAAAAGCATAGGCAACAAAAGTAAAAAATGGTAAGTTGGATGACATGAAGATTAAAAACTTCTGTGCATCAAAGGCTACAACACGGCCAAAAAGCAACCTAGAGAATGGGAATAAATATTTGCAAGTTGTATATCTGATAAGGTTCTTTTTTTTTTTTTTAAGATTTTATTTGAGAGAGAGAGTGAATAAGGGAGAGAGCATTGGCAGAGGAAGCTTCAGAGTCAGAGGGAGAAGCAGACCTCCCCTCCCCCACTGAGCAGGGAACCTGATGAGGGATTTGATCCCAGGACCCTGGAATCGTGACTTGAGCTGAAGGCAGACACGTAACGACTGAGCTACCCAGGCACCCTCTGATAAGGGGTTAATAACCAGAACATATAAAGAATTTCTCCAACTCAACAAAAAAACCCAAGGAACCCAATTTAAAAATAGACAAAGGGCTTGAACAGACATTTCTCCAAAGTAGATGTACAATTAGACAACAAGCACATGAAAAAATGCTCAACATCAGTAATCATAAGGTAAATACAAATCAAAACCATAATGAGACATCCCCTCACACCTGTCAGGATGTCTATTATCCAAAAGACAAGAGATGACAAATGCTGGTGAGGAGGTCAAGAAAAGGGAACCCCAGTGCCCTGCTGGCAGGAATGTAAACTGGTACAGGATGGCAGGTCCTTCAAAAATTAAAAATAGAATGACCATGTGATCCAGCAATACCACTTCTGGGTATGTATACAAAAGAACGGAAAGGAAGGCCTTGAAGAGATGTTTGCACATTCACACTCACAGCATGTTACACACAGCAGCCAAAAGATGGAAGCTACCCAAATGTCTATCAGTGGATGAATGAGTAAACAAAATGTGATATATACATGTGATGGGATATTAATCAGCCTTAAAAAGGAAAAACAATCCGGCACTTGCTACAGAATGGATGAACCTTGAGGATATTATACTAAGTAAAATAAGCCATTTGCAAAAAGACAAATAGCATATGATTTTACTTACATGAGGTAAGTCAAGTAAGAATAGTCAAACTCATAGAAACAGAAAGCAGAATAGTGGTTGCCAAGGGCTGGGTGAAGGAGAAGAGGGGAGTTGTTTAATGAATGGGTAGAAAGTTTCAGTTTTGCCAGATGAAAAAGTTCTGGAGATCCTAGAGGTCATAAAACAATATGAATATTCTGGGGGGCGCCTGGGGGGCTCAGTTGGTTGAATGACTGCCTTCGGCTCAGGTCATGGTCCCGGAGACCCGGGATCTAGCCCCACATCGGGCTCCCTGCTCGGCGGAAGGCCTGCTTCTCCCTCTCTCGCTCCCCCTGCTTGTGTTCCCTCTCTGGCTGTGTTTCTCTCTGTCAATAAATAAATAAAATCTCTAAAAAAAGAATTACATTAAAAAAATATGAATATTCTGTACTTACCATCACTGAACAGTACACTTAAAAGTGGTTAAGATGGTAAATTTTATGTCACGTGTAATCACAATTTAAAAAAATTTAAACAAACATGAAATACTTAAAGATGTTTAAAAATTGTGTAAGACCTTTATTCTAAAACTACAAAACATTAGAGATCACTTAAATAAATGTAGAAATATACTTTTGTGGATTAGAATTTGTAATATTAAAACATTAATTTTTCTCAAATTTATTCACAAATTTCATTCAATCCAAATCAAAATCCCTGCAGGCTTTTTTTCTAGAAATTTATAAGCTCATTCTAAAATGTGTATGGTGGGCGCCTGGGTGGCTCAGTCGGTTAAGCATTTACCTTTGGCTCAGGTCACGATCCCAGGATCCTGGAACTGAGCCCCATGTCTGACTCTATGCTCAGCGGGGAGTCTGCTTCTCCCTGTCCCTCACCCTGCTCATGCTCTCTCTCTCAAATAAATAAAATCTTTAAGATAAATACATAAATAAAATAAAATGTGTATGGAAAATTTAAGGATTGAGAAAACTCTAAACAATTAGAAAGAATAAGGTAGAGGATTTCCAATACTTGATTTTAAGACTTACTTTAATACCACAGTAATCAAGAGTGTGATACAGACATAAGGACAAAGAGAGCAGGACAGAACACAGTCCAGATGTAGACCCCCACAATCATGGTCAACAGAGTTTCTATAAAGGTTCCATGGTAAAGGAAAGGATAACCTTTTCAACATTTGGTGCTGGAACAACTGGGGGGGGAGGGGGATGAACTTTGAAATGAAGGTTAAGACTTGTGCACTGAAAGATATAAAACATGGCTGAAAGAGGGACACCTGGGTGGTTCAGTTGGTTAAGCCACTGCCTTTGGTTCAGGTCATGATCCTGGAGTCCCGGGATCAAGTCCCACATCGGGCTCCTGGTTCTGTGGGGAGCCTGCTTCTCCCTCTGACATTCTCCCCTCTCATGCTCTCACTCACTCTCTCTAATAGATGAATAAAATCTTAAAAAAAAATTTTTTTTAAAAAGCATGGTTGAAAGAAACAAAGGATTATCTAAATGAATGGAAAGACATTCTATATTCAAGCAGTGGAGGACCTAATATAGGTAAGGGCAATTTGACTGATCTAGAGATTCAGTGCAATCCCTATCAAAATCCCAATTGCCTTTTTCACAAAAATGAGTAAGGTGATCTTAAAATTCAAATGAAATTGCAAGCAACATCAAACAGCCAAAACAATCTTTAAAAAGAACAAAGTTAGAGGGCTCATAATTCCTGATTTTAAAATTTACTGGAAAGCTACAATAATCCAGAAGTAATACTGGCATAAGGATAAACGTATAGACCCCAAATTATCTATGGGTCAACTGACTTTCAACAACGGTGCCAACACCATTTAACTGAGAAAGAACAGTGTTTGCAATAAATGGTGCTGAGACAAGGGGACATCCCCATGCAAAAGAATAGACCCTTACCTCACATTACAATACTAAAGTTAATGCAAAAAAAGATCAAAGACCTAAGCATAAGCATTAAGACTATAAAATTCCCTTTTTAATTTATTTTTATTGTGTTACGTTAGTCACCATACATCATTAGTTTTTGATGTAGTGTTCCAAGATTCATTGTTTATATAAGACTATAAAATTCTTAGAAGTAAACATGGGTAAATCTGTGACTTTGAATTAGGCAATAATTTACTAAGTATGCCACTAGCAGCACAAGTAACAAAAGAAAAAAAATAAATCGGCCTTCATCAAAATTAAAAACTTCTGTGCCTCAAAGCAGTATCAAGAAAATGAAAAGACAGGATGCCTGGATGGCTCAGTTGGTTAAGCCACAGCCTTCAGCTCAGATCATGATCCCGGAGTCCTAGGATTGAGTCCTGCACAGGGCTCCCAGCTCTGTGGGGAGTCTGCTTCTCCCTCTGACCCTCTCTTCTCCTCTCATGCTCTCTCACTCACTCTCTCTCAAATAAATGAATAAAATATTTTTTAAAAAAAGAAAATGAAAAGACAACAGAATGTTTCTTTTTTTTTTTTTTTAAGATTTTATTTATTTGACAGAGAGAAACACAGCCAGAGAGGGAACACAAGCAGGGGAAGTGAGAGAGGGAGAAGCAGGCTTCCCACAAAGCAGGGAGCCTGATGCGGGGCTCGATCCCGGGTCTCCGGAATCATGACATGAGCTGAAGGCAGTCGCTTAACCAACTGAGCCACCCAGGCACCCCAAAGACAACAGAATGTTTCAAATTATGTATCTAACAAGGGATTAGTATCCAAAATATATAAAGAAATTTTACAATTCAACAACAACAACAACAAAAACAATCCAATTAGAACATTGGCAAAGGACCTGTATAGGTATTTCTGCAAAGAAGGTATATGAAGGGCCAACAAACACGTGAAAAGATGCCCAACATCCTTAGGGAAATGCAAATTAGAGCCATAATGAGATGCTGCTTCACAACCACTAGGATGGCTATTATCAAGGACAAATAATAACAAGTATTGGTGAGGATGTGGAGAAATCAAAACCCTCACCATACTGCGGGTCGAAACGTAAAATGTTGCAGTTTCTTTGAAAAACAGCCTGGAGTTTCTAAAAAATACCAAATACAGTTACCATATGGCCCAGCAATTCGAGGTATATGTTCAGGTGAAAGGAAAACATATGTTCATGTGAAAATTTGTACTGAATGTCCACAGCAGTGTTGCTCTTAATGGGGAAAAAGTGGAAACAACCCAAATGTCCATCAACTGATGACCAGGCAGACAAAATGGGATACAGCCATCAGCCATAAAAAGGAATGGAGTACTGATACACACTATACTATGGATAAATCTTGAAAACATCATGCTACGTGAAAGAAATTGATATTATAAGAAATTGACATTATAGATAGAAAAAGCCATATTTTGTATGATTTCATCTCTATGAAATGTCTAGGACAGGCAAATAGGTAGAAAGTAGATTTAAGCAGTTGCGTGGGCAGGAGTAGATTGAAGGAAACAGAGTTATTATAACAGTTACGGGGTTTCTTTTTGGGGTAATGGAAATGTTCTAAAATTGACTGTGGTGATGGCTGCACAATCCTCTTAATACATTAACAGATCACTGAACTGTACATTTTAAATGGGAACTGTATGGCATGTGAATTACATCTCAGTATAGTAGTTAAATAAAAAAGGCCAAGGGAGCTGTTGAGCAGGAGAGTAAATTTTGAAGACATCAGCATACACGTGATACCCAAAACCACCAGCCTCGAAGACTTCAGCAAGGTTGTGATATACAAAAGAATGAGAAGCAGTCCAAGGACTAAGCCTCCATTGCCTTCAACATTAGAGGCAAAGGGATGAGAGCAAAGGAGATAAGAGCAATGAGAGGTGGGAAGAAAACCAGGGCAAGGTGGTATCCTGGAAACAAGTGAAGGAAGTGTTTCAAGGAGACCAAATGCAGGTGGCTTTCCCAAATTGAGAAGTGAGAAGCCATTACTGGATTTGGCAACATGAAGGTCTCCTCCGTGACCCTGATAAGAGGAGTTCTGCTTCGGTAGTGTGGGCAATACCTGAATGGAGTGGGTTCAAAAAGTCAGAAAATCAAGAAAAGAGAATTCTTAAGCAATTTCCTATAAAAGAAGTAGAGAAATGGCGTAGTATCTGGAGAGGTAGAGAACCAAGAGAATGTGTTGCTGTTTTCAAGATGGAAGAAACAGGAGCAGTTTGTGGGCGGACAGAACCTGCCACCCCAGAGAAGAAACATTTAGGAGCCAGAGAGAAAGGCTAGAGCTATGCTCCTGACTCAGCAAGTAGGAATGAAATCTAGCACAGAAGTGGACATCCCGGCCCTTCCTAGAGGTACAGACAGCTCAACTGTACAAGTCACAGGAAAGGGGAAAACAGCAGAGATGCAAATAGGTGCACAGATGTGGTGGTGAGTGACAAGGACATGTTTCCTTGATGAAGTAAGAAGGTCATCAGCAAAGGTTGAGAATGGAGTTTTGAAAAAAGAGGGGAAGGTACAGACTAGTCCTCTAGGATGGGGGGAGAATGAATGAACTGTGGAAATACAGTAGGATTCCCTGGCAGCCTTAGAGGCCTGCTTGAGGTGAGCGATCCTGAGTTAGGAGGTCAGCCGACATGCTGGTGTCTCCTCCAACCCAGAAGCACATCCACACAGTAGGCAGAGACTTGGATTTAATCACAGTTGTGGTTTACAAGTAAGTGTGGAAAAGCAAAAGAGGGGAAGGGGACTGGGACTGACAGCTTGTTACCTGAAGCAGTGTAGATAATTCCTTGGAATGCAAGTTATTTAAAAAAGAAAGGAGCAGCCTGAGGGGATGAGGGACAGGGAGAAATGGTTGACATTATGACAAAGAGCAGAAAAACGCACTCATGGGTGGCAACTCTTTAGAGTTGACGTGGTAAGGCAATGTGTTTTATTTCTCCACTGTTTTACGAAACTACAGCGAATGCTATAGGCTCCTAAGTGATAGGAAGGGCACGGGGCTGAAAAAAAGACTCCCACCATTTAATATGTGATGGCCAAATTGATGGCATTTGGTAACAGGAGGTGCTATTAATTACAGCTGCATCACTCCCTAGGTGTGTGACCCTGGGCAAACTCCCTAAGCACAGGGGCTCAGTTATCTGTAAAATGGGGATAATAATAACCACTCAAAGGATGAGGCCTGAAAGAATACCTGAGAAGCATTTACAACTGTGCCTGGCAGCTTGTAAGCAATAAATAAACGTCTCCTCTTAGTAAGCATTACTATCTGCTGAGGCAGTGCATGCTTCTTATTTTTAAAAGATGCAATACCCAATAAAAACAGAGCATTATAAAAGCAACAGTCTCTGTAGGGAAAAGTTCAGAGATTCAAGTATTAAGGCTGCTGAGGCATAAGTCATTCCAGAATTCTTCCAAGTACTTTTCCCACTCTGCTCCAGTTTCTCTACTTTCTGCAGGCATGGGAGAAATGACATGTGCCATCCCAAAGGGCTGTAAGCTCAGAGGCTAGGAACTCTATAAACATCAAACCTCGCTGTTGAAGGCTTCCACTTCGTCCTAAACTCAATTTCCAGGTTCTGTGCCAGCACCTTTACTTCCTGCCCACACAACTGGACAGTCACATGGAATAGCAACATCTTTAATAAAACACCTTGAGAACGGGTACTTTTTTATTCCACAGGTCACTGGAGGAAGGATGAGAAGCAGACCCTCTCCTGCCTGTCACCTGACAGCTACTCAGACTGCGGGTTGTGGGACTCGGGCCCACAGGAGACTCCGCTGTGGGATACAACCCAGACAGTTGCTAGGTCCCAGGAGACGGCTGCAGACCTCCCCAGAACGCTGCCTGTTTGACAGTTTCTGTTCCACAAAGAAGCAAAAGCACCAGCGAAGTGCGGAGCCATGACTAGCTGCCTCGTACAGGCCTGGCTTGAAATGCCTCCACCCTCATTCCCTGCCCAGTGTTTTCTTTCAGAGTAGCTGAGGCTGTAGATCCAAGAGACAAACTTCTCATGCTTTAAGTCTAGCCACGGGCAGGAGCAATCAGCTCATCAGAAAGAAGAATGGAAAGAAGCAGAGGAACTCTGGAACAAGTGAGAGATAGATTGCTTCAGAACTGAAGACTGGAAGAGAACGAGGGCTCCTGTGAATCCTACTAGCTGGTGTGACTTCTTTACCCAACACCCTCTACAGCTGGGGCTGCACTCTTGAGTTCTTTCTAATTTATAATTTAATTGTTCTACAAGAACGACCTACATTTATAGGAGAGGCTTCATGATCTCTCCTTGTGGTATTCAACTTATACAGAAGTTTGGACCAAACAGTAGATATTGTCTCTCCAGCAAAGAAGGAAAAGGACAAAAGCCATTTCTAGGCAAACTTCCCTGACAATGACCTGCTACATTGTCACTTCACCGAACAGGCACAACGATGACGGGACAAGGGGAGGGATTTGCCGGGAATAGGTTCTACTTCCGGAAACGACAGCAGAAACAAAAACAAAACAAAAGAAAATCCACACATGCACGTGGGATGAAGTAAAACAGTGAAGAAGGCATTAAACAGAAAAGACAGCTGTGAAATGGTAACACAGTTTCTACCTTCTTATACATAGCCATTCATCCATAAAAGCAAAAGTTGGTGATACACACCAGAGGAATCATGTGAAATTTGCCTTTTACATTAATGCTTGAAATTTTTACAATGAATATTCTGATTATTTTTGTGATGGGGGGAAACCCCAGGAAGAACCCATACCTCCAGATTCGCTTTAAACACACACACACACACACACACACACACACACACACACACACACAATTCCACTGATTAAGAGATCACAAATGTCTGCTAACCTCTGTGTTTCTTTTTTTTTTTTTTTTTAAGATTTTTTATTTATTTGACAGAGAGAAACACAGCCAGAGAGGGAACACAAGCAGGGGGACTGAGAGAGGGAGAAGCAGGCTTCCTGCCTAGCAGGGAGCCCGATGTGGGACTCGATCCCAGGTCTCCGGAATCATGACCTGAGCCAAAGGCAGTTGCTTAACCAACTGAGCCACCCAGGCGCCCAACCTCTGTGTTTCTGCAGAGTGACTAGTACCTATTAATCTGTTCCTACTCCTTCACCTGCTATAGGTGCTGTAGTATATTTTCTTTTTAGAACTTCCTTCTCCTTTTACCAATGCTGTCTCTGAATTCCTCCTAAATCCCTCCCAGTTATCTTACAAGCCATCTTTTTCTCTCAGATCAGTTTCTTCCAGAAAGTCAACTCCAACTTACTTTTGCCAATCCTACAAAAATCACAGAATGAACTAAGTACTGAACCCCTTTCCATTACGAATTCCCTTTACTTTCACCCCTAAAATTAGCACCCATTTTTCACTAACAACTTTTATTTTGGGGTCCATTCTTACATTGGACCATAAATACTCAAGACAGACCTCTTTCTCCCTCTCTCTTTTTTTAAAGTAGGCTCCTGGCTACTTTATGAGGCTTGAATATGAGGCTACAATATGAGGCTTGAACTCATGACTCTGAGTCAAGAGTCGGATACTCTACCCACTAAACCAGCCAGGCAACTCAAACTACTTCATTTGGCTTACAATTGATATTATACCTTGACATCAATAACAACAATGTCCCTTCTGTGGATGGCAAATTCCAAGCCTCAATCCCTGGTAAAGGGCAGTAAGGTGGTTTGGAAACCTACAGCACTGTGTTAAGAAGGATTCTGAGTCCACAAAGAGCTCCCTAATAAAAAGTAAGGTTAAGTTTTAGCACTGTCTGCTAGGGTTGGTGGTTCTTCACTCTATAGCCTGCTGGGGCCAAGGCTGATGTGACCTACATTGTTCTTATTCTTGGTCTATCTGGAGTCCAGTCCCTGTGAAACGCGGCTATATGTGAAGAAAGTGTGGGTGTTTGTGTGTATGTGGCTGGGGGGGGGGGCGAAAGTATCTCTTTTCTTGAGTATCTCTAACTGTTCCATAGCAACTCAAAGAAGAATGAGATGCCAATTTAAGGGGGTGGAAAAAGATGACTTCATTACAAGGAATTTCCAACCTGAGTCAAATTTCAAGTAATAAGAACTTGCACTGATTTTCTCTAGTTACCTCACAAGGCCATCTTCCCTATTCTCAGCTTAATCACAATTGCATAACTTTAGTATACTCATGCAGTAATTTTTCTCACGTTCCCAGAGATGATTAAACATCAGGGGTTCGTTCACCTTTCTACTTACCTCGCTCCCCCTCTTCCCAAGGCACCAAGTTACAGGTAAGACCAGTAGGTTTTGGTACACCATTTCATCCCATAAATCATTCTTAGAATGTAATGCCCTCTCTGGATTCTTCCTACATGTAGATGGTGCGGAATCATGGTAACTCTAAAGAGAGTCGTCTAGATTCTGGGTATCAACAAGTCCATTTGATCCATTTCCTGAAACTTCATACTTACCAATTGTCTATCTGCTGTTAAGAATACTGTGGAAGAGCTGGGGAGGGTCCTGCCGAATAGGGCCTGCCACAATGACGGAAAGGTTCGGTAACCGTGCTGTCCAGTTACAGCGGTCACTGGCAACTTGAAATGTGGCTAGTGTGAGTCAGAAACTAAATTTTAAATTTTAATTAATTATAATTTAAATAGCCACATGTGGCTGGTGACTACTGTACTGGACAGTGCAGCTGAGAAGCATAAAGGGAATAAATTCAGCCTCCTGAGAAAATTGAAAGGTCTAAAAGTTTATCCTGAGTACAGAGGAAGAGTTAAGCTTCCTATGGCCATAGACATGGAATCCTGTCACAGCTGTGAGCTGGCCCCCTCCACCCCAGAGAGGTACAGTGCTAAAAGGTTTCCCTATATGACTTAGGAGCTGCTCTTTCCTTGGGAATAGGAACCAAAATGAAGATGGGCTTCCAGCTTCCTGTCCCCTGCTCCTAGTGCTTATGTGCTCAAGGGTATAAAGCCAGTGATATGGCTTCATGGAATTTCTGAGGACAAGAACAAAAAGCAACTAGCCAGCCCCACTTACTTTCCAAATGAGGAAAACCAGAACCACGGAAATAACATGATTTACTCCTTTTTTGTTTATTTTTATGCAGTTGAAGGCAATAAGTAAACAGTCCACCAGCTTATTCCAAGGAATTTAAAATGCAGTTCAATGAAATACAAGAATCAGTGGATGGGTGAAGCAGGTGAAGAGGGGTGCCTGGGTGGCTCAGTTGCTGGGCATCTGCCTTTTGCTCAGGTCATGATTCTAGAGTCCTGGGATCAAGCCCTGCATTGGGCTTTCTGCTCAGCAGGAGGCCTGCTTCTCCCTCCCTCACTCCCCCTGCTTGTGTTCCCTCTCTAGCTGTGTTTCTGTCAAATAAATGAATAAAATCTTAAAAAAAAAAAAAAGCAGGTGAAGAAAGAACTAGTGTACTGAAAGGTGTAGGTAAGAAATTACCTGGAGTGCAGCATACAGAGCTAAAGAGCTGGGAAATATGAAAGAGTTTCAGAAACATGAAGGAGAGAATAATAAAGTTCAATATATAACACCTAAGATTTCCAAAAGGAAAGATGGAAGAAAATAAAAGAAAAGCAAAATTTGAAGGGATAAATGGCTGAAAATTCCTCAGGTGCTTTGAAAGACATGAAATCTCAGACTCAAAGACAAATACCAAGCAGGATAAATGAACCATTATGACAGTGAATGTGCAGAACACTGTGAACAAAGAGAAGATAAAATAGCAGCAAGAGGAAAAAAAAAAACAGATTGAGCGGACAAGCAGACTTCCCAATTACAATATTAGAAGAAAAAACTGTCAGCCCAGATTTTTATATCAAGCCAAATTATCATTCAATTGTTACGACAAATAAAAACACTTTTAGGCAAGCAAAAAAAGTTTACCACTAAGAGACTCACTCAAAAAAATTTTAAAGCCTATTTTTTGGAAGACAGAACTTTAACTCAGATGAACTATGATAACTCAAGAAGTTAGAAAAAAACAGTGTAAACCCAAGGGAAGTAGAAGGAAAAATAAAATACAGTGAAGACAGAATACACAGAGCCTGGCTCAGTCAGTGAAGCCTCTAACTCTTGATTTTGGCTCAGGTCATGATATCAGGATTGAGAGATGGAATCCACATCAGGTTACTCAGTGGAAAGTCTACCTGAGATTCTCTCTGCCCTTCCCCCTGCTTGCACATGCTCTCTCTCTAAAAAAACCTTAGGGCACGTGGGTGGCTCAGTGGGTCAAGCCTCTGCCTTCGGCTCAGGTCATGATCTCAGGGTCCTGGATCGAGGCCCGTATGAGGCACTTTGCTTGATGGGGAGCCTGCTTCCTCCTCTCTCTCTGACTGCCTCTCTACCTACTTGTGATCTCTCTCTCTGCCAAATAAATACAATCTTTAAAAAAAAACAAACACCTTAAAAAGAAAAAGGCACAAAGCAACAAAACAGAGGGGGGTGAAGGGTAATCAAAATCAAAAGCTGGTTCTGTGAAAATAAATTAATAAAAGAGAGCTCTGGCAAGACTAATCAAGAATAAAGAGAAAACTTACACATAATAATAGAAATGGAAAGGGGGACATAATAGAGGGATAGACCCTGGACATATATGCCTTATCAAAACTGACACAAGAATAGAAAACCCAAATATACCAATAATATTGAAGAACTTGAATCATATTAAATAAAAACGTACCCATGGGGGGAAAAAAAAGCGCTAGGCCCAGACAGTTTTACAGGAGAATTTTACATGCAAGATCTTTCCTAGGGCCAGAGTTCTCATCAGGTTTGATAAGAACTCCCATCCCCTTGTACTTCAGATCCAGGAGTGCTAATAGACTATCCCTGGCCAATCCCTTCACCCATCCACTGTTAGTGTCTTTAATCCTGCCCACACTTTGTTAACTGTCTCTTCAATTAAATTTGCTTCCATGACCTCTCTGAGTGTGCCATCTGTTTGTAGCCAGAACTCGAAGAGGCCTTTGTACAAATTCTTCTAGAAAAGAATGAACATACACATATTCCTAAACTCCTTTTAAAAGTCTACATCAACCTCTGGGACACATGGGTGGCTCAGCTGGTTAAGCGTCTGCCTTTGGTTCAGGTCCCAATTGGCTCCTGGGATCGAATGCCACGACAGGCTCTCTGCTCAGCAGGGACTTTGCTTCTCCCTCTACCTGCCACTCCCCTGCTTGTGCACTCCTTCTCCTCTCTCTGACAAATAAATAAATAAAACCTTAAAAAAAAGGTCTACATTAACCATGATAGCAAGAGAAGAAAATAAGATTATGAGTGAAATTTCATAATATATATGCAGAAATTCACATATTCACATATTAAATCTAGCAATGTATAAATATATATATATATATATATATATATCACAACCAGGTAGGGTTTACTTCAAGAATATAGTTAAACATTATAAAACCTATTAATGTAGGGGCACTTGGGTGGCTCTATATTATTTATAAATAAATATAAATATAAATATAAATATATATATATATATATATATCACAACCAGGTAGGGTTTACTTCAAGAATATAGTTAAACATTATAAAATCTATTAATGTAGGGGCACTTGGGTGGCTCAGTTGTTGAGTGCTTGCCTTCTGCTCAGGTCATGATCCCAGGGTCCGGGGATTGAGTCCCACATTGGGCTCCCTGCTCCGCAGGAGGCCTGCTTCTCCCTCTCTACTCCCCCTGCTTGTGTTCCCTCTCTGTCTCCCTCTCTCTGTCAAATAAATAAGTAAAATCTTAAACAACAACAACAACAACAAACTATTAGTGTAATCATTAATAAATAAAGGGAGAAAGACCATCTGAATAAACACAAATCTGATAAAAGAGCCAGTTGTGATACTTAACAAATTAAGAATAGAAGGGACTAAAGGAAATTGACCAAAAACTGATAATGGTTCCAATGCAAGAAGCACACCCTTTACTAAGAGGAAAACAGGATGCCCATGATTACCGATTCACATAAACTTTTTACTGGAGGAACTAGCCTGCAATCTTAAAAGAAAGAGAAGTGACAGAGAAGAGGTTTAGAAAAGAAGGAATTCTCTTGGATTTTCTCTGTAAACGTTTCCCCTTATAATTATTATACTCATTCTCCTTCTCTATGAGTTCAGCAAATTTGCTGAATATACAAGGAATCTGAAATTATAAAAAAAAAACCTTAAAGCTATTTACAGAAATAATGCAAAAACGAGGTACTGAGTGATAAATCTAACAAAAGGGAGTCAAGATCCTTAAAAATTATAAAGCTTTATCCCAAAACATTAAGAAATTATATTTACAGATCACTTATTATCTGCATTTTGAATGGTGTGATTATGCCTACAAATTAGTTTAGTTCATAAAATAGTCCCACATGATAGATATAAGAATTATTAGCCTCACTTTAGAATTAAAGAAATTGGGGCGCCTGGGTGGCTCAGTTGGTTAAGCAACTGCCTTCGGCTCAGGTCATGATCCCGGAGACCCGGGATCGAGTCCCACATCAGGCTCCTTGCTCGGCGGGAAGCCTGCTTCTCCCTCTCTCACTTCCCCTGCTTGTGTTCCCTCTCTGGCTGTGTTTCTGTCAAATAAATTAAAAAAAAAAAAAAAATCTTTAGAATTAAAGAAATTACAGTGCAAGGAAGGGTAAATCACTTGCCCAAGATTCCAAAACTAAAATTCAGCCAAATTGGGATTCAGATCTAAAATGGTCTGGCTCCAAGCCTGCAACCTTAACAGATACTCTATACTACCTCTTCCCAGACGGGGTGTCCCACTCCTCCCACGAAGGCACCCTCCGCTCAGCTGAATCAAGCCTCCAGGAGACAGTCTCATGTCATGTCATACTGAGGCAGGAGTGACCGAACTATGGGCAACAAGCCCCTAGTTCAACAAATGGAATCAGAGCACAAACCTTGGCAGCAAAGGTTCATGGTAAGGACCCAGACCAACTCTGATGAAAACATCTCAGCAATAGATAGAGCCACCTCTTCAGACACCATGTGATCTTCCCATTTCTAGGAGCAGGTCAATGTAGGTTCTTCAAGACTTGAGAAGTTTCATTTATTAACATCTTAAGCTACTTTACAGAGTCAAGAACTATATGGACATTCAATTATTTATTTCTTCCTAGTAACATCTCAGGACTCTGGGTGACATAAATGCAATATTTATTTGTGCAAATTTGTAACTTTTCTGTAAATCTGAAACTATTTCAAAGCTTTAAAAATATTTTAACATTCTCTTATATCTATAAAGCCATTACCATCAGGTTCATAAGTAGACTCAAGTTTATAAAGACAGCAATTGACAAACTCAATGTAATTCCAATAAATATCCTAATAGTTGTTCCCCCATAAGAGTTGACAAAGCTAATTCTGGGAGCTGAAAGTGCCAAAAATAGCTAACCGGTTTCTGTTGTTTTTATTGTTGTTGTCTGTAGCATACAGAAAGAACTGCTTATTCTACTGTTTGCAATACAAAGACATAGGGAAACGTTATTGTTTGTGCAACACAGTAAGGGAAAAAAATTTGAAACTGCCCATTAGGGTCAGTTTGCCAGATGTCCTGTCATTAAGAATACCAGCTATAAACAGAGCAGCTCCTAGTACTCTGTACTTCATCTTGTTTATTCTATCCTGATTTCCTTATTTGTCCCCTAGAAAGCTTCAGTTAGACAACACAGCCTTGAAAAAGAATAACAAGATGAAAGGATTTGCCCTTCCACACAGCAAGACAAAACTACAGTAATTAAGAAAGTGTTAGCACAAGGATAGACAAATTGACCAATGGAACAGAACAAAAAGCCCAGGAACAAATACAGGCCTGGAAGGAAACATGATATATGACAGAGGTGGCTTTGCAAATCAGTAGGAAAGGACTTCAGCATTCTTCACCTGCTGCTGAGAGAGCTAGTATTCCTACGGAAAGAAAAACACATCCTCATCCTACTCCAATCAAACAATTTAATTCTCCAGATATTAAGGATTTAAATGTGAAAGGCAAAAGTTAAAAACTTTTAGAAGAAAATATAAGATAATATCTTTATAACCTCAGGCAAAGAAAATCTTTCTTATGACACCAAAATGCACATGGTATAAGGAAAAACACTGGAATATTCAATTACACAATTAAGTTAACTGTAGCAAATTCACAAAAGGAATAGAGAAGCCACACAGTGGGAGAAATACATCTGCATTACATATGACAACAAATAATTATTGTCTGGCAACAAAATAAAAACACAAATTTAGACAAACTAGTCAGAAAAGGATAAATGACCCAACATAAATCTGGGTAAAAGACATGAACAAGCATTTCATAGAAGAGAAACATTTAAATATATGATATTAATATATTATATGTAAACACACATTATCAAATGGATAAGTAAAGTCACAGTGGTATTCCATTTCATATCCACCAGAGCCTGCCAAAAATTAAAGTATGGTGATAATCAAGTTTTGGCAGGGGCATGGAGGAAGTGAAAATATGTTATTTTGAGAATGTAAATTGGTACAAGCATAATGGAGAACCAGTGGGCAATATCTCATTAAAAGCTGAAGATATATACATCTATGACCTAGCTATTTCACATCTAAGGATGTACTCTAAAAAAACTCTCACTCAAGTATGTAAAGAAACTCAAAGAAACTGAAAATAACTTTAATACCCATTGTAAGAGAATGGATCAAGGAAATGGTGATATTTGTGGTAGAGTCAGTCATACAACAGAGTACAAGAGTGAAAATGAATGTGTCATCATGAGCAATAAGTACTACGACGGATTGACAGATCTCAAATCCATGTGGGGATATATATGGAGGTATAATATATATGGAAATATTACATATATGTGACATAAAAGGGTAGAGTCATTATGATAAGGTTTATATGAATTAAATGAATATTGTTTTAGCAGAAACATACAATAAAAGTATGAATATATAGAGGATGATGAACAGGAGAGTTGGGCAGTGGCTACCTTTGGGGAGGGAAAAAAAAATATGGGAACTGGGTGGGATTTATGCAATTACATCTGTAATGGTTTATTTATTAATCTGTTTGGTAGGTAAATACATTATTTCTTTTGAATGCCTCTAATAGTTTTTTGGAAAAGATTCCAAGAGATCAGAACTCCTATTCAGTCACACCAGTATCTGATCTCCTGAAATGTGCAAGTGAAACCAAAATTAAGATAGTATAAACTCCTGTGACTTTTCCATTTTGCAATCACAGGACTGAAACTTTAGAGTTCATCTAATATAAGTAAACAGACAGGAGAAGGAAATGTCAGGCTCCAGCCTGGATCCTATGACAAGATGTACCCTGAGGACCCTCAAGAAAAAGAGGTGGGGAAGTGATTTGTATTATTTTATGAAGATCAGGGGCGCCTGGGTGGCTCAGTCGGTTAAGTGTCTGCGTTCCACTCGGGTTAGCCCCATATCAGGCTTGGGGAGCCTGCTTCTTCCTCTGCCTCTCCCCTTGATTGTGCTCTCTCTCACTCTCTCAAATAAATAAATAAAAATATTTAAAAAAAAAAAAGAAAAGAAAAGAAAAAGAAAGTGATTGGTGCCTTGCAGAAAAAGGATTTGACAAAGTATAACATCCATTTGTAATAAAAACCATCAACAAAGTAGGTCTGGAGGGAACATACTTCAATATAATAAAGGTTTTATATATTAAAAACCCACAGTTAACATCATACTAAATGGGGAAAATCTAAGAGCTCTTCTCCTAAGGTCAGGAACAAGATAAGGACATCCACTCTCATTACTCTTATCCAACATAGTACTGGAAGTCCTAGCCACATCAATTAGATAATCAAAAGAAATAAAAGGCATTCAAATTGATATGGAAGAAGTAAAACTTCAATTATTTGCAGATGACATGGTACTATATATAGAAAACCCAAAAGACTCCACCAACAAACTACTAGAACTGATAATTCAGTAAAATGGCAGGATACAAAAATCAATGTACAGAAATCTGTTGCATTCCTATACATTAATAATGAAGAAGCAGAAAGTGAATTAAGAAAACAATTCCATTTATAATTGCACCCAAAACAATAAAATATCTAGGAATAAACTTAACCAAAGAGGTGAAAGACCTGCACTCTGAAAACTATAAAACACTGATCAAAGAAATTCAAAAGGACAAGAAGAAATAGAAAGACATTTCATGCTCATGGGTTGGAAGAGCAAATAATGTTAAAATGTCTATAGAACCCGGGTGCCTAGGTGGCTCAGTTGGTTGGGCGACTGCTTTCGGCTCAGGTCATGATCCTGGAGACCCGAGATCGAGCCCCACATCGGGCACCCTGCTCAGCGGGAAGCCTGCTTCTCCCTCTCTCAGTCCCTCTGCTTATGTTCCCTCTCTATAGCTGTGTTTCACTCTGCCAAATAAATAAATAAAATCTTAAAAAAAAAATGTCTACAGGACCCAAAGTAATCTACATATTTAACACAATGCCCAACAAAATACCAACAGCATTTTTCAAAAGAGCTAATACAAACAATGCTAAAATTTGTATGGAACCATAGAAGACCCCAAATAGCCAAAGCAATCTTGAAAAAGGAAAAAAAAAAACCCTCATAATTCCAGATTTCAAGTTGTGGTACAAAGTTGTAGTAATCAAAATAGTGTGGTACTGGCATAAAAACAGGCACACAAAGGGACACCTGACTGGCTCAGTTGGAAGACCTGATTCTCAGGGTTGTGAGCTAGAGCCCCACTTGGGGTATATACATTACTTAAATAAGCAAAACTTAAAAAGGAAAGTTAAAAATGGAACTACACTACAACCCAGTAATCACACTACTGGGTATTTACCCAAAAAGTTCAAAAACGCTAATTCATAAAGGGATACATGCACCCCTATGTCTACTGCAGCATTATCTACATAGCAAAATGATGGAAGCAGCCCAAGTGTCCATTAATAGATGAATGAATAAAGAAGAGGTGATATATATATATATATATACACAGTGGAATATTATTCAGCCATACAAAAGAATGAAACCTTGCCATTTGCAATGTCATAGATGGAGTATAATGCTAAACGAAATAAGTCAGTCAGAGAAACACAAAAACCACATGATTCCACTCATACGTGGCACTGAAGAAACAAAACAAATGAGCAAAGTGAAAACAAAGAAACAAAAAAACCCAAAAAAACCAGGAGAGGCAAACCAAGAAACAGATTCCTAACCACAGAGAACTGATGGTTGCCAGAGGGCAGGTGGTAGGGGCAAGGGGGAAACAGGCGCTGGGAATTTAGAGTACTCTTACCAGTGAAGAGCACTGGGTTATGGAGAAAATTGTTGAATCACTATATTGTCTAACTGAAACTAATTTAACTAATTTAACTAAACGTATGTTAACTACATTGGGATTAAAATTAAAAACTTAATTAAAAAAGTGACCACCAGTTTTTCCTACAGTGTTTTGAACTCTGGGCAAACGATACTTTGTAATTATGCCATCAATTAAAAATGTTGAGCCTTCACTATATAAGGCAAGAAGAAGTCCTCTCAGAGTAGAGGTTCCTCTTGCTCTTTCCTTGTTTGAAGGCCTGGTCAAAGTCATCCCTGAAGGATGGATCTATAATTCTACAGGCCTGAGAGCTTTCAGGCCCAGAAATCCCCCTCTGAGTCCCTTGTTTGTGCCCTTTTTCTTTTAGTTGTTGCTGGCTCTTAACCATTAAATGCTGACTTCCTGTTCCCCTTTATTGAGCTCTGGGGCCTTGGAACTGGTAAGAGGCTTTGAGGAAAAGTACAAAGCCAGGAAAACATGGACTGGAGACAGCTATGACTTTCCAAAGGAAAGCAAAAAAAAAATTTTTTTTTTAAAAGATTTTATTTATTTGACAGAGAGCGAGCACAAGTAGGCAGAGCGGCATTCAAAGGGAGAGGGAGAAGCAGGCTCTTCGCTGAGCAGGGAGCCTGATGCAGGGCTCAATCCCAGGACCCCAGCATTACAACCCGAGCTCAAGGCAGACGCTTACCCGAGCCAGCCAGGGGCCCCAAAGAAAGCAAATCTTAACACGGTTGTAATAACCTTTCAGATTTTCCTCTGTCTGTAGCTTACATAAGACAGTGGTTCAGACACGAGGATGGAAGAGTTGTAGGTCACTGAAGTTGGGGACAGTTAAAACTCAGGTTTGGGCGGGCAGAGGGGTTGAGGACAGGATTTTGGATGCTGATAGCATAATCCTGGCGTGTTCTAAACTCTTACTATCCCTAGCATTTCCTTTTCACCATCCTACAGAGGCTGACTAGGTAGTGTGCTTACTTTGGGTGTCACTGTAAAGGCTTTATTAAGACCTAAAACCTTCACAGCACAGATGACCTTGTATGTACTGTCTCCTTGTAAAGTAGTCCCACAGCCGGTACCAAGTGCCAGGCCACCATTTCACACTACGGAAAAAGGAGGCACACTCCTGATTCCTAACATTGTCATCATCAGGTCCACAGCCATCCCTTACCCCAGAAATGTGATGCTCTTTCCATAAAGGGCCTCAGGCCCTCTGACCCAAGGCCTCAGTTTCATGATCCTTTTACACGACAATGGTGTTTTCACGAACTGAGTTTGAATGTTCAACTCCAATCTCATTGGTCATGCTACTGCGGCAATTCACCGAGCACAGGCCTCCCCCATTCTACTCTGCTGTCCTGCACTTTGAGTTCAGGGCTTGCTGTCAGCATGGAAAGCACCAGAGTTCTGATATGGCAGCCTCTGGTTATGTTCCACCCAGGGATTTATCATCCACAACCTACTCAAATCCCTCCCCCAACAGCTACCAAAAATTCCCCCGGTGAGAAATGCTATTATGAGGAGTGGCTGCTTTGTGACTCACTATTTCATTAAAAAGATTTTTTTTTCCAAACAAATTTTCAGAAGAACCCTAGGTTTTCCAAAGCCACAGCAAAAACAGAACAGCTCATAATACTATTTCTCAAAGGTCTGCCACTTCATAGGCGATTCCTATACCTCAAAATACTGGAGATGCTTAGATTCACTATCCTTTTATGTTGCACTTGGCCTCTGGGCTGAGGGAAGAGGTAGGGAATAGATGAATTAAATACAGCCAACAAGACTGGGCTCGTTCAGTACATGTAAGCCAGCCCTCATCAGAGGTATTAGACTTGTCATAGTTCCCAGGGCAACTGGCTGCAATGGTATGACTCTTTCAGCCACATCTGACTAGGACAGAGGAAATCTAATAATATATGGTATACATGGGGTATTTGGTGATGCTTGTTACAGTAGTGAGTGATGTTATAATAGAGTTTCTCTGAAAAGCTGACTTAGATAGCATTATGTTTTACAGGGCATTAAAAGTGTAAATTAGGTAAACAAAATAGAACAATATCACAAAAAGCTAATATGTATTTATGGTAGGCAAGTACTCCATCGGTTTGGGCTGGAATCCCAAGTACTCTCTCAAATCCTTGTAGGATTCCCAGAGTACTTAGGCAGACAGCAGGATAAAAGAATTCTAATGACTCTCCCTCAGGAAAAGAACCCTCTAGCAGGAAAAAGGGGGTTACTGGAGAGGAATCAAATGAAAACACCTTCAAAGAGTTGAGAAATATAGGCAAAAAAAATGGCTGGGGTCTTGGGTCCTCCCCCCTCCGCCCAGACCATCTGGACAACTCCAGATTTAAGTTTCTCCCACATGCTAACAAATCAATTTTGACCTTAAAAAATACTGTATGGGTGGCGCCTGGGTGGCTCAGTTGGTTAAGCAACTGCATTTGGCTCAGGTCATGATCCCAGAGACCGGGGATTGAGCCCCACATCAGGCTCCCTGCTCGGTGGGAGGCCTGCTTCTCCCTCTCTCACTCCCCGGGCTTGTGTTCCCTCTCTAGCTGTGTTTCTCTCTGTCAAATAAATAAATAAAATCTTAAAAAAAAAGAAAAGAAAAGAAATACTGTACGGTAAAGCTGACCAATTTCAGAACAACTCTTTGCGAAGCATGGCTTATTTAATTATATTTTTTAGAGGGCTAAAGGTACTACCAACGAGAAAGCTGGAGCCAAGCTCTGACAAACCTAATTTATTAAGATCAAGATGACTACATATTCCTAAATACAAGGTGAGGTTTTTCCAAAAACTGAGGTATCATCTTATAGCCAAAGCCCACAGTAAGTCTCTCAGCATGGAACATTGTTTTAAACCCTTTACTTTCAGCAAAAAAGACTCGAATATAACACACATCTAATAATTATTCGGGGGAGGTGGGCAGGATATTTCAGTCACCAATGTCGGCTATCACAAACACAGCTTAAAAAATCACTTAAAATAGCACTAAGTACCAATGCTGTGGAGCTCAGAGACATACAAGACCAAGGGGAAAAACTGTTCCTCATATTTCCTAATGGGTATTTGTGGCTTGGGATAAATTTTGCAGAGGCAAGATTACTAAAGTGGTGGATCATGCTTCCAGAAAACAGTGCTCAATGACCAGAAAGAAACGTGGCTCTAGGGATGACAAAGATACCAAAACCAGAGGTACACACGAAGAGTTTTCAAAAACAGTTCTTCCTCTTGATATTCTCACTGAGAAGATACAGGACCGCTTGTAAGGGGCTATATGAGGAATTTCTTAACACACACCGGGCTGCAACCACAAAGAAAAGATCACCTGCTCCAGCCCAGAAACAGGGTTTAGGAAAGAATGAAGACCGTCGTGAAGAGCAGGGAGCAACCACCACCCACATAGCAGCCTCAGAGACAAAACCTTGAATTTGTTTATTCAATACAAGAACTGATGAAGAAGGTAAAAATCTCCCCTCAAGCTGCAATATTCTGACTCTATTAAGGAGTAAGGAAGCAAAGATTCTAAGAAAGAACAAAGTAATATTAATCACCCTTATGATAAATATATACTCCCAGTACCTAAGACAGGTCCTAGTATACTGGAGGCGCTCAATAATGACCATTGAATAAATGTCTTGGCTCAACAAATCTCCATGTAGTAGAAAAAGAAAAGTAGGTATTTTATCCATTTAAAGTCAGGATTCATTCTAGGATCTGGTCTAGCTGCTGGCTGGGGATACATAAAAGAGGATCTAGCTCAGCAAGCCCTTCTATAGCACAAGCAGCCAAAGGCAGCTGTGACTTAGGAGAAAAATCAGGGGGAAGGCAAGCACAGAAGGGAAGGGGACACTGCCACCATTACCTTCTGTTCTGAGCAACTTCAATTCTCAGGACCAAGGCAGATGGGCTCAGGCCTATCTCTGGGAGAAAAATGCTCAGTTCCATATAAAAGAAAAACATCAAACCATGAGCAATGCTCTTGCTGGGTGAATCTACTCTCCGGAGCAGCTGAAAGTAAGGTTTTTATGGGTCCTGCTTAGGAAATACCTGATTCATTTAGTAATATTGAAAATAATGTTAATGAGTGCACCAAAAAGCACTCAGAGTTTTTTGTTTGGGATGAGAATTTTCTGAATCATTTGTTATAGGTTCAGCTTCTTAGGTGTCCCCTTAGCTCTACTGAATTCTCAGAGTGAGGCCAGTCATCTGCATTGTTAACAAGCCCCCCCAAAGAACACTGGGCAGGCAAGTTTGAAAACCTCTTGAACCATTCACAGAAATCAAGAGCTCTTGTTTGTTTCTGTCTCCTTGTTACAGATCCAAAGAGTACACTATAAATTCTTACCATGCCTCCTTTAACTTGGTGTTTATAGGGACCCAGTGAATTCCCCCTTCCTCTTTACTTCTAGAAGAGGAAGGTTGTACTCTCAATTCTAACAACTCCAGTGAGATTTCAGGATAAACAATCTCATCGGTCTAGAAGCTACCCCTAGCTGCTGCTTTAAGATTAAACTTGGCTCTTTATTTGCTTCACACTTGAGGGTTGCTGGTTTTCAGATTTATTCATTTATACCCACAACTCACTCTTCAACCAGGAACCCAAGTGTTGCATTCAAGGATAAACCTCTGTCCTCGTGAGAAAATAAGATTCAGAAGTGAAAACTGCTGGTTCTATGCAAAGTGCCTTCTGTACCCACAATAATCACTAGGGACAACCTGATACAGACCAGGCCATGACAAAGCTTAGAAAAGAAAGAGATGGTAATTTATTACTCCTCCAGCATTTAAAAGACTGGGATTAGGATTTAGGTTTGGAGCTAACTTTAAGATTCTAGTACTATAGCCTCAGTGATCCATTGTCACTAGAAGCACCCCTATTTAAGGATTAGCAGGAACAAGATTACTCTGTTTATGTTATGACGACTCTCTATGAAGTTTTTTCTGACTTTGAAACTGTCCAAATCAATGTTTAGTTTTATGATTGGATTTACTAAAATGTGAGTGCCCAAGAGTATCACATTTGTACAATACAAAGCAGGTTCCTTTTCTCAAAAGGAACTAGAGTTGCATTTCTTTGGTGCAGAGTAGCCTGGCTCAGGGTATTCCTTATGTCATATTTGGGGTGTGTCTTTATCGAATAGCTAAATGCACACATCCCATAAAACAAACACTTTACAAGCCAAACCACTGTTTATTGCAACACCTTTCAAACCCCAATGAGGAAGAGTGAACTGTGACCTTCAAGGAATTATCAGCTTCTCAACGGAACTTTTAACATTTTTATTTCGTAGAAAATAAGCCCCCATGGTAATAGAGAACTATAAACTGTTTTACAGAAAAATTTTCATTAAGAATAGAACTTTTGCAAGGCAGGAGACCCATCATGCACTCTGAAGACCACAGCATGTTTTTCCTTCCCCAGAAACCATGTAAAGGACCATTACCCCTAGCACACCCATGGTGAGGCACAAAGAGGCTTTCTGATGCCCTCCAATGGAGTTGGCAACTCTGTTTAATTATTTAAGAGGAGACAATTAAATCACTTGAGAACCCTAGAATGGCAGCAAAGAGAATCCAGGAGATGTCCTGCTAGCTTGTTCTAAGACTTATAAAAAATTACCTTATATCAGGGGCGCCTAGGTGGCTCAGTTGTTAAGTGTCTGCCTTCGGCTCAGGTCATGATCCCGGAGTTCCAGGATGGATCCCTGCCCTACGGGAAGCCTGTTTCTCCCTCTCTCACTCCCCCTGCTTGTGTTCCCTCTCTAGCTGTATTTCTGTCAAATAAATAAATAAAAATCTTAAAAAAGAAAAAAAAGTTACTTCCTATCAAATCATTAATGACTTGGTGACAACAAAGAACAGTTTGGATTTTTCTGAATATGCGCGTGTATACATACACGTGACCAAGAAGCTGGAGTGAAACCCTCCATGATCAGACATTTTAAAGCAGGACCTAGAAAACAGGCAAACTCTTCCTCCCAACATAGTAAATGTTCTGTTTTCACCCCAGGATCTATAGAAATCCATGTTTGTTTTGTTTCATTGTATTTAAGATTTTATGCATTTATTTATTTGGCAGAGAGAAAACTTGAGCTGGGGGAGCAGCAGAGGGAGAGGGAGAAATGGGCTCCCCGCTGAGCATGGAGCCTGATGTGGACTTCAACTCCAGCACCCTGGGATCACAACCTGAGCCGAAGGCAGATGCTTAACTGACTGAGTCCCCCAGGCATCCTAGAAATACATTTTTTTTACCAAAATACATGCTCTGAGATAAACAGGACTACTACAAAAGAATGACCAGACCTCCAGAACACTGCCCAGATCATTTGATCTGATTTGAACACCTTATGGAAAAATTGACATTTTAAAGTGGAAAGGAAGGGACATTAATTCTCCACCTCTACAGCAGCTCTTCTCAATGGCACTCATAATTATCAATGACCTGTTAATGTAGGTCAGGTTTTCGTAGAGAGCAGTTTCTTCCATTTTGGGGAAACAGTTCACACAGTTCTCAATCTCCTTGCCTAGCAAATCCTGCAGAGAGGAAAGA